>CAJRST010041110.1:2453051-2474159 GCA_907169785.1 Menidia menidia
GCCAATAAAAATGTATTAAAGAAACATACTAGCAGTCGCTGAAGGCTGCGATACGGCAGCGGAAGGCAGGAAGGATGAGGAGAAAGGGAAAGCGAGAAGTCGCAAAACAAACTGGGGGAAGGGAGGGAGGAGGGGGGGGGGGGCTGTAATGTATAGAAGAGAGACGCCATTTGGTGGAAATAATGAAACAGAGGAAAACGTATGAGTGCTCGCACTGCTGCCATTCCCAGAGCTTAATTTATTCACAGCTCAGACTGCCACATAATGCAAATGAGTTCAGCTTTTTTTCCTGACGCTGACAACTGAAGATAACTTTGGCACCGTGTCCTGCTACGCCCTAACGCTTAGAGGATGGACTGATCTCTCTCATTTCATTGCTCTCTGTCATAACACCGATGAAGTTCTGGACTCGGCGGCTCGGCGCTAAAAAATAATGACACGTCACGTCCGCCGGGTGGGTGCGTATTTATGGTGGAGGCAATGTGAAGATGGGGCATCACGAGCAGATTAGCTCAGCTTCATCATAAATGCTGAGCTATCGACGTTCACATGAGGAGCCAAAACCGTTCAGAATCTGGGGGATATGAACGTATCACAAGGCTTTTCAACAGCTTCGGCAGTGATTAGAGAGGTGCTTGGACAAATAAACTGTAATCTTATGCCTGATAGGACACACACGCTCACAAAAAACAAAACAAAAAAGGGTCTTCATTGTGTGTTGTGTAGCCCAATTAAAAGATGCTGTAGTTATTTTGGATGAATCCACCATTTAAAGACACTCTTTAACAGTGGGCAATCATCTAGAAAGAGTTTTCTTAATTTCAGTCAAGAATTGGGTCACCTACTGAAGTGTAAGGATCTTAGGCTTGGCTGACTATGCTTTTAGGGAAATTATTTTGTAACTGAACCTTTATATTTCCTTTAGTTTTATTTTATTTTAATAGCTATGTGATTTGGAATAGATTCAGATAATAGGCCTCTTCTTTTTTTCCTATTTCTCTGTACTTCCAGGCTGGGTGAGCCCTGGCCTGGACAGGTCAAACTGCCCATCACAACTTTTCAAAAAGCTCTTTACACTTACAATATTTGCCCACGAGATCAGGATGAGAGGGCCAGGAAAAAAAGAGGATGATGGAACATCTCCACCTTCTCTCTTTACACAGTCTCTTATTATTGTCAAAGTAAACGTACGAGTGACAGATTCTTGTACAGTGAAGTCGCCTACAAGTTGAAAAGATGAGCTGTCAAGATGATTTCTCCTCATCTGCATCGAGTTTAGCAGCTCGGGCCTGTTGCTTGGAAATCTCTAGCTAAACTTAAGATATGCATTTCAGTCAACTATTGCCTTTATGTAAGGGTTCGTGAATAGTGTGATGTTTGCTAATACGTTACTTAGAGACCCAAAATCTGCTTCTGACTTGAAACTTGCTTTGGATAAAAGTGTCTGCAGAAGCAGTGCAGAACACAAGATGTCACAGTTTGGAGTTTCTTGTGTTTGTTTTTTCTTCTTCTTGTACCCCAGTTATGGTGTTCCCTGTTTTCATGTTCTCACCCCCTCCAGTGGATTGCTTTTAGTTCACCACTTTGTTCTTATCTCCCCTCAATGTAAATAACCCAGGTTTTTATTTAGCTCGGTGTCAGATCAATGCGTGCACCCGAAGTGCTTCAGCACAAATTCCGCGAGTTATCTCTTCATGTTTTCGGTTTTATTCTAAAGTTTGCTTACGCCTGGAATCCGGCTTTGAAGCACTATGTGTTTACTCCAGCCACTAATTCATCAAAGTCTTCGGTTCCTGATCCGACTCCTCCCGGTGCTTTCTGCGTTTGGCTCTTCAGCTCTATTTCATGCTCCGCCTCACGACGCACGATTACAGGTTTGATTAAATGAGTACAATGTTGTGATCTCGTGAGCGGTCAGAATTACGCAGCCACTGCCATCTACACACAAGTCATACATCAAAAATCCACTTCTTCTCAGTTACTATGGATTAACATTTCTTACACACTGACAGAGCGACATTGAAAACTATCGTTCTTTTAACATTTCAGCAACAAAAAAAAAAAAGGTGGTTCAAGATCTCACCTGTTTTCTTTAACTTTGAGTTTCTTTAAAAGTCTTTTTGTTGCTTGTTAAAAAGCCTGGATGCTACAGGTTCAAAGCAATTCACCGAAACGCACCTGAACTGCAACCTCACTGCAGCACTTATGCTCACAAATGGAGGGAAACAGAGGCTCGCGCATCGATCGGGCCCGATGCCTGCTTTTATGAGATAGCCCTGCTGATAGAAAAGAAAAGGACCATTGGGGAAGCAGTGAGGTTAGGAGCCAAGGTGCACTACAGCATGCAGTAAGAAGAGAGTCAGAGGTGAGCAGTGGTTAGGCAGGTAGGAACAAGACAGCCTTTCTTCTTTTTTCAAAAAGGAAATAAAACAGACAGCAGGAAGAGGGAGAGACTTCTCTAACCTCACGGGGTCACATCTTTCCATGTGGGTAAACAGAGGGAAAAGACATTAACGACACAGACACATGAAAAATAGAAGAAAAAGACAACAGTACAAGACCCCCTCCTGTTAGGTCCCCACAGGGCGAGGAGGGAGAGGAAAGCCTCGGAAGCCTCAGAGTCCGCTTGATGAGGTCGCCCGCTGGGTGACCCCACAGTCCACCTGCAGCCAGACAGCCAGGGGAGAGAGCCACATGGACATAGACAGACAGACAGACTGAGTGACGCACTGAAACAAGAAAGAAGAGGTTTTTATCCAGGAAGAAGCACACAAGACAAAAAGACAAAGACAGAGAAGGGGGGGGGGGAAACACCAAAAGCCACTGGAGTGGAAGGCTGGCACAAGTAAAGGAGTCAAAGACAGAGAGCGGATGAATGAAACATGAAGTTGGCGTTTCATTTGGTTTCGTGTTGGAGATGAAGGGATGAGGCATGACAGGGGGTGAGAGGATGGATGAGAGGTGAAGGCACTTTTTTTCTAGGGGAAGGCTTTTCCCTCACAATTTTTTTTTTTTGTCTGGATATCCCGCCCCAATCCCCTTCAGAGAGCATCAACCAGCCATTTCAGGCTTTTTTCCAGGAAAAAGTTTCAAGCGCGGGGAACACAGACAAGTCAGCCCGGAGGATTTCGGGCGGAAAACACACTGAATATACATCAGACACATCCAGAGAAAGGCACATCGGAAGGAGCAGTTCCAGCATTTGCTTTAGAAATGCCTCCCAACCCTCCCTACCCTCCCACCCCCTCCGCCTAAAGGAACCATCCTCCCTCTGCACTCACCACAGGGCCCCGGGTGCTTGACGGAGATGAGGCTCCTGCTCACACACTCTGCTTTGCGGCGCAGACAGTCGTTGGAGTAGGTGCGTCCGTCCCTCCCGCACACGGGTTTGTAGGCGCCGTCGCAGTCGATGGGGTCACAGGAGCAGCGGGCGCTCAGCTGCTCCATCACGCACACGGCGTTGAACATACACTCCTCTTTGCACTCCTCTGTCAAGGAGAAAAACAAACAGAGTCTGTAGACGGTGCCGTGCGGATTCTCATTCTCACGCTGATCGAGCTAAACCGTTCAGTGACCCCTCGTGCCCCACGTGGGAGCACCTGCTCTCACTCATTTCATCCAGTTTTTTTTTTTGCTTTAGCTGTCAACCATCTGCGCCGACGCTGATAAGGCACGGCGGAACTATTTTTAACTGCAAGTCTGGGAGCGGCGTGACAGACTAATCACTGTGGAGGAAAGGACAGAAGAAGTACTCAGCAGGCGTAAAAAAAACCCAACATATTTAATGCTAGAAAAGTGTTGAATCGATTGTTCTGTCTGCTGCTTGGCTGGGGAAAAAAAACAAACACAGGGAAATAAATCAGTTTTTACATCCAGACAGTAATTACATGTCAGGGTGGACTGATGTCACTAGTGGTGCATGTAAAAGCCTTTCTTTCAACAGTAAAGGTCACACTTTTTATTAAAAAAAACACATCAAAGATACCTGAAATAAATGCAAGTTAACAGCAATTTTACAATAAATTTGACATACTAAGATTGTTAATGGTTGTGTATATCTGTTTTACTAACTGAATTTCAATATGAGACAGTGAAGAATATATTTCTGTTAAGGAAAGCATATTAGTTAATCCTTTTTTTAGGTTTTTTAAAAGTAATAGCTCAGAGCAAAAGGTAAACCTGGTGTATTAATATCTAAAAATGACACTAAATATAATCATGTTCAACCCTTTTTGACTGGGTTGCTTCCCTTAACTAATTAATAAAGTTTCTGAAAAAACTTCTACGTGAAAACTCAAACACTAATCACAAATTAAACTTTAGTTACTTTAAAGTCACAGTATTACGTTGGTAACAATTTGGCTCACTCAGCAGAAATCTACAGTAGGAATGAAGAAAACGAAAGAAATACTGGTAATGTGAAATGGCAAATTTGCCACTGAAGTGAGAAAATCCAATTCGAAGAAGGCCTCTGTTCTGGAGGCACTCGCTAAACTTTGAATTCATTTCATTCCTGATCAGTGGATCAAATTTGTATAGCAATTCAATTCCTTCTCCTCTTTTCTTTAAAAGCCTGTCATGCCACACTTAATTACATCGCTGCCGTATCTGAGTGAGAGGGCTGCGAGGATGTGCAATGTCACGGTTACAAGTCGAAATGGCCATTTTCATTAGTTACCAATTTGTAATTTGCTTTGGGGTATGATTTCATGGATCTCTCTTTCAAAATGAATTATTCCTTTATTTGAAAAAGGACCAGCACAATGGGAGGAGAAAAAAAAAAAAGTTCATCCGTTGGTTCACACTCAGAGATAATTAGAATGGGATTTATACAATATAAGGCCCTTGTCCCCGTCTATCAGTCTGTCAAACAGAGCAGAAAGCAGAACCTGAGGGTAAAATAAGTATCTATCAGCCTCCGTTGCTGACCGTACTAAGGGACACCCTGTGGTGATTCATTCTTGTCTTTGGGAGTGTCAAGAGGTCTTTGTACACGGATGAAGGTCTTCGCACATTGGATCTGTAAACCAACACAGCTGGGGCTTTGCGGAGCCCCATCGACAACACAGCGGGAAAATTGGATTTCTTCAGATGGCTATCAGACGTACAGTAAAACCTGACAGCACTTTGTTGACTAAGGTTTAAGCCCTGTGCTCTAATAGCGTAGATAACAGGCGGGAGGATTTTATCGGGCCGGACGCGGACACAGTTCGCACCCACAGACCTCAGAGTCATTTATCTCTGTATCATGAGGAGGAAAAAAAAAAGTTAAGGGGTTCGATTTTCGAACTGGTCCACATGGAGCTGTTCAATTCCTCAACTGAGAGTCTTACTTGACTTTTGCATACACGGCAGCGTGGTGTAGCCCTACGCACACGGAATGCTAACACATCAGGGGTGTATGATTGTATTTTGCTATCTGCTCAGTTTCTGTCAGGCCATTAATCTCGGACATGAAGTTTCCAGCCATTTGTTCTAGTTTTGGGACACCGAACTGCCTTGTGAGATTACAGAAAGTTGTGTTCTCCCCCTGACCACGGACACCGTTTCATCTGTCAACAGTTCATACAACATCTTCATCCATCAAGCTGTTCGATCCCTCATCTCAGTCTTTACATTTCAAATAAGAAACCATACATCCATCAATTTTCTGAACCACTTATTCCCAAACGGGATTGAGGAGGGACTGGAGCCTATCCCAGTAGTCAATGGGGGAGAGAAGGGATACACCCAGGATGGTCAAATAAGAAACAAGCCAGAAAAAAGATCTTATATGTGCACCTCTGTGTAATCCCAGTTATGAGGCCACCACATCTAACGCTAAACCAACTTAGCCTGCTCTTAGATCCCACACACACAGTAAATCCTTACCCAGCCATCTGCATTGTCCGGCGTGGATCTTCCTGAGCTTGATGCCCTTCTGAGTGGCTGTTGCCATCATGGCGCACTCGCTGGGATAAGTCTGTCCGTCGCTGGCGCACAAAGGCTCGTCATCTGGGGGGCACGACTCCGGCGGAGTGACCATGATGGGCTTGCTGGAGATAGTATCCACTCTGCATAGTACGTTCAGACTGTTTTCACTTTCCTTACATGGGTCTGTGGAAATGGGACATTCAAGAATACGTACGGAGTGTAATGTTAGACATGCAAAATAACTGGGAATAAATTTAAATTAACATTTAATATGTGTATGGTTGATTTAGTGATGGAAGAAAGAAAAACATTTCAAACATGACAGGAATGCAACCCGTCCCGGCTTTAACTGCCTTAAAACGGGCAACCATTCAACTCCTTCCAAGGAAAACTTCTTTCATCTTGGATGGGGCTTTGGTGTGCCAGCATTTAATTAGTGGTAAACAACTTTGTAGCGATAGCGTTTTTCGGGCCAAATCATCATCCGATTTGGGATGAACATCCACATATTTACCTGAACAGTTTTGCTGGAGAAGAGAAAAAGACAAAAGGAGAAAAAGGGAGGAGGAAGATACGCTTTACAGATGTTATCGTGGGAGCGGAGGCTGGGAGCAGAACAGAGCGGGACCTTGGATGTGAAGGGCAGACAAGGAAATAGATGAAGAGACGATCGGTTTGATTTGCCTTCTCACACCTCCCTCCTTCCAGGGGAGCGGGGCGGCTGGCACATTCAGCTGTATCAGCCCGTGATCATAATGGAATTGGTTCGTGCACGTGAGGGGGACAGGGGTGTTACTCCTGGAAACATGAGCTCAGGTTTTTATCCTGCTCGCCACGCTTCCACCATGAGGGAAGACAAAGGATTTAATGTGGCACCGTGACATATTAAATTACTGCCAAGCTGTGGCGAGTCATTCAAAACACACCAAGGATGAAGCGTCCAATCATCAGGAAAGCAGTATAAAGGAAGAGAAAGAGGGTGGAAAATACAAAATGTGGGGAAATGGTTTCCAAATACCACTGGCAGTGATACAAGGAGCGACAATGCTGGTGTATAAAAAGGGACAGAGAGGTTTGGCTGCAGTGAATTGGAAAGCAGGAGTGACCGCTGGCCAGGTCTCGAATTGATTTGCACCAGCACAATGCACAGGCTTGCAGAGACTTGCAAGTAAGTAAACAGAGGTTTTATCGTTATGCACGGCGGGTTCCCGCGTGACGCGGCGCCTCGTCCACCAACAAGACTATAATCAGAGAAAAAGACCATTACCTCCCATTAACTGAGAAGAACAGCTTCCAGGGTCCTCGCCTTCCTGAAGCTAAGCAGGCATAGTAATTACAAAAATACCGGCTTATTTGCTGCAAAAGCAGGTGGTTTAGATAAATCAACTACATTTGGAGCTTTCAGAAGGCTGTAGGAGGCTTATGAGAACAAGGTCAACTAGTCCCTTGAGCCTTGACCCCTTGTAAATGGTTACTGAGGCAACTTTGGCCTACACAGGCAGGATTCGGATGACCAATTTCCTGCCTGGGGATAAGCAAAACCATCTCCTTTTGCCTACCGACCTGCTTCGTTTCACGGAGGTTTTCTGCTGTGAAGAAACAGAGTTATTGTCCGCTGTTCTATCCTTCCATCTGGCTTGCTAAGAAAGAAAAGTTGAGTCTGTTGAGAGTAAACAACCCCTGCCAGATGATAACGAGGATGGGAAAGAAAGACAAAAAAAAAACAACACACGCACAAAAGAAAAAGACGGCTTAGAATGCCTACTTAGTGAAAACAACAATTCACACCACGGGAGTGCCTGTGTGAAGCAAAGCGGTCGGAAAGAAGGTGAGAATCAGCCGAGGTGCGGGGTGTGTGAGGGAGAAATGAAAGTCAGTGAAGGAAGAGGAGAAAGTTTTTGTCTCAAGCAAACATGCCTTTTCTGTTTCAGCCCTCCTTGCTTTAATCCTTTACATGACGATAATGGAAATCTAAGGTATTTTAACTCCTCAACCATAACAGCAAAGAAAAATGAAGCGAGATCTCACCGCAGGGCCCCTGGAATTGCTCTCGTATGTTCTTCTGGGTCTTGCAGGCATGCTGGTGCAGCTCACACTTGTTGCGGTAGTCCTTTCCATCGCTGCCGCACACCGTTTTATTGACTTTGCCCTCACAGCCGAGGGGGCACATGCACTTAGCGGACAGGCCGTCTGAGGACTGGACGCAGGTGCTGCCATAGGTGCAGTTCATCTCGGTGCAGGGGTCCTTCAGAGCTGCGAGCGGGGAGACAAGAATACAAGGTTTAGTCGAGAGCAAGAGGGGGAGTTTTGCATTAAAGAGCACAGCTCCATGCTGCTGTGCACTAGAGTGCATTATAAATGACCGGGGCACGTTATCTGTGTGGCCGCTGGTGGACTTTTAGCCACCCAAGCGCAGTTATTTGAAGAAGTGCTCGACACCCCTGGGTAACATACACCGCATGTCGCCCCCGTGCCACCATATTGCTTTCATTTAACAGAGCGGTGTCAGCTGGATTAGAAGCTTCTCTATTGATATGCTTCAGCGTGCATTGATCGCCGAAACCTCAAAGCGACCCCTCCGAACCTTTTCCAAAATTAGCCTGAGACGGCCCACCGCTTGTCACCGAGTGGGTCGTTCCAGGAAAAGGTGAAACATTTAATTTAGTCCGTGTTTGCCGTGAGTGGGGGCTTTTTCTTCGGCCTCGTATGCTCGACAAAAGGCCGCCGCGAGATTACAATCACTGTCATCTGACTGCATGATACATATTTATGACTGTCACAGACAAACATGCTCTCCCGTGAGGGAGAAGCCGAGCATTGGCAGGCTTCTCATTTCCTAAGCCTGCCATTTTTGTAATAAATATTTACCAATGTCTGGTATTGTTCCCCTTTTTGTAACAGTACATCCAGCGTAGATGAATTTGAATTAAAGCGTGGCTATATTGAATCACAGCTGGTGCAACTTGGATTGCATTTTGTTTTCGACCTGTCCTTATTTCGAAGGGAAGACAAATGCAAAATATCTGTCTTGACTTTCTTTGCCTGCCTGCAGATGGAATGCTGTTGCCTTGTTAATGGGAGCCTGCAATGTGTGCGGAGACACGTGTATTATGGATGTGTAAGGAGACAGGAGCTATGATCAAAGGATTCCCCCCACCTTGATTTCCCTCGTCTTCGTGACACATTTTTCCCTCTTTCCTTTTTTTTCACGTTCAGTCCCCTGTCAAGTTCTTTTGAGGTTCGGTGCCTTCGACTTGCTAATGAACCTTCTCTTTTTCATTTTCGTATTTGTGCTTTGCTGCAGCAAGAACTTTGAAACCGCCTCTAGACCTAATTTATAAGTAACTTGAAAATAAAGTGCTAAATTACAGTTCTAACAAGAAGAGACTGGTGCAAAATGACTGAAATCATGAGTGATTATTGGAAATCATAAGTCATTGTGAGCCACTGATGACGGCTTAATGGCACCCTGTGAGAACCAGACAGCCATTGTGATACTTTGTGTCTTGTCATGCGAACAATGAGACACTGATGATCTGTTGGACAAAGTGTTGCAGTAACAAGCTTGCACTATCTGCCAGAACCATGTTCAATCCGGGCATCAGAATATACACACAAATAATATACGAACTAGATACATACATAGTTAGTATATTATAATATATTAGCATATATAAGCAGGACACAGTGGAAATGCACAAAGTGACTGGGCTCCCAGGTTGGAAACAGCCTTTAAAGCCGTACTGCTGTGGTGGTTCTGCTAATGGGAACTGGAGGTGCATCCTGACAGGAAGCTGCGCCTTGTCTGAGCACAAAGGGTTTCCGTAAAAAAGGTGGTTGTTAGGGTGGAGGTGGCAGCCACGGCTTCAGAGGGAAAGGAAGAAGATGAGGGAGAGACTCGCCCAGCTTCCTGTGCTGCAAAAGTAGGGCCCGGTGTATTTTGTGGTTGTAAACAGTATCCTCTTCACACGTTTTTGATCCTATTGAACAGCCAAAGCTCTCTCTCTCTCTCCCCCCTCCCCTCCTCCACCCCACCTTCCTGTCCTCTGAGCAAAAGCAGGCATGCTGACAGGCTAAGAAGGGTAGTGGTGAAAGTAAAGGCCATGGGAGCAAGGTAATATAGGAAGGGGGGGCGGGTGGGGGGGGGCTCTTGATTTGAATGCTAAAAGGGGGCGATTTGGATAGGAAGTGCAGCCTCGATGGAGCGTTAGTGCAGATAAGCCTCCCTTCTCAGACTCAGACAAGCACGCAAATTGCCTGGTTGAATGTGATCGGTGTAACAAGCGAAAATGGAAAAAAGGGGGGAAAAAAAACATGCACACGACGGCAAACCTCAAGGAGTATATTTTCTCATTATTATCATTTGAAAGGTGGAAAGAAAGAGCAGGAAGCAGGGTTTTTTAAAAAGTAAGCAGAACAGTATCTGTTAAATTAGAAAGCCAATTAGATTTTTTTTTTAGTGACGCTCAGCAAGGATAGATAGATAGATAGATAGATAGATAGATAGATAGATAGATAGATAGATAGATAGATAGATAGATAGATAGGTGAAGTTATTTTCTATTTTGGGATGAAGCAGAACAAAGAAAAACATTTTCAATATTAAAATGGTGGAATGTTATTCAATTTTTTTCCCTCTCGTAGAGAAAACAGCTGAAAAAAACAGCAGCGTGACACTGACATTATGAATTGATCCTCAGCCAATCATCTCACCAGGAAAATCAACAACTTTGGCAGCCATCAAAAAACCCAGTTGACAAGCTTTTGTTTTTTTATTTCTAAGATTATGCTACTATTAGAAGCACTTTGGGCTCATTACTGCCGTTGCTGCGGATTTAACTGGGTCCTTTTCACAGAACAAAATGCTCCAGTTCTTTTAATTTCAAGCATGCAGCGTTTGAATGGACACGCCTCCCCACAATATCTGCCCACAGCAGGTTTCCTCCATTTGAATCAGACTCTTACTGTTGGCCATTTGAGCCTCAACTGTGTCTGGACTAACCGTGTGCCTAATTATGAAGAAACATGCCTTGCATATCACGTTTTGCAAACTAGCATGTGGGAACAAACAACTTGTGTTTTAATGCTGATAGATTGGTGACCATATCTAGGACAGAGGTCAGTCGGTGATGACCTGTCGGACCAGGAGGACTAGCCCTGTGCATGATTGCACAAAAGAGCATGACTGATAAGGCGAGAATAAAGTCGGAAAGTAAAAATATGAATACCAATTGAGGTTATTATGTAGATTTTATATTTATCTGTTAGTTCGTCCATTGAAATCCCTTTACAACACTCGCAGCTGGAATCGATGGAGTTATCGGACATGCTTCACACCTCTCTTATGTTTTTTCAGCTATATTAACATGCATTGCATGTTGAATAAATCCTTGTGAGCTAATTTCCTAACTGCAACAAAGAGAAGTGTGTAGTGTTTGGCAGAGATATGCTCCAATATAGTTGGCCCGGAATCAAAATTTAATTGGTGATTTTTGAGGTCTCTTATAGTACTAATATGACATCGGAGTGTTGGAAAGTACAGAATCTTAAGGAAAGTGGTGAAAAGTTAGAGGATGGGGATTACAGTGATCTCCCCCCCCCCCCCTCCTCCCTCCACCTGGCAGCCGGGGGAGTGGGAGCTCTGCTGTTTCTCTGATCCACTGTTTGGTGCGGCAGTGTATTAATGCTTCATTAGGGACAGGGAGCTGTCAGCGGCGTGCTGACTTCACCCGCTGGCCTGCCGCCACAACGGCGCCAACAATCAAGGTGTGTGCGTGCACGTGTGTGCGTGCACGCGCGGGTAAATCCACAAGTGAGTTTGTTCTGCGCTCCCTGTCGTGCTGATAGGGATATGGAAAGGAGCTAATCAAGCACAATGATGCAGTGTGTGTGTGTGTGTGTGTGTGTGTGTGTGTGTGTGTGTGTGTCGGGGGGGAAGGGGGCATGGCAGTGCGTGCTCTAATCAAGAACACTCCCCCCCCTGCGTTCATTTTCCGTCACCAGCGGGAGAAAACGGAGAGAAAAAAAGTGTTACGGTGTGAGAAATGTGGAGATAAAACTGCCGTAAAGCCTTTTTTTACTGTGTGAGAGACGTTCACAGACGATGAGGAAAAACAAAACAAAAACTGTAACGCGTTTCAAGGAAGAGTTTGGTAAATGATTTGCCTTCTTCCTTACCCAGAGTGAGGCATTATTTTAACCTTTGGAAAGAGCCCAGCAGTTTTGCCTCCAATCTTTATGCTTACTAAGGTTTGACTCTGTGTATTGATTCCTAATCAGAAGCAAATATTCAGATCTTGGGATGAATGTGCTGGCTCAACAAAAAATATGGTATCGTTGTCTGTCAAAATCCCAAATAGTTGAGTGAGTTTGAACTAATATGTAAATACTGATGCCTGAGGCGGCTTTAACACATTTCTAAAATGTTAAATCCCACCTGTCAGGAAGTCAGTGGGGGCAGAAAAGGCTCACGGTTTCTGAAATGCTGCACGCCGACCCCATCCCGGTAATAGGCCACCAGAAAATCATTGTGCATGTGTAAACATCTCATTCACAGGTGCTCTGCCAATAACGGCGGAGGGTTCAGAGGAGGCAGAGAGCAGTCGCGATGCTGGCGACCGCTCTGGTCTTTGAGTTTGATCCTTAACACCTTTCGGGGTAAAAAAGAAAAAGAAAAAAAAAAGGGTTGCTAAAGGATCTGAAGTGATTCTTCACTGATGGAAGCAACACCGAGGTCAAATGAGGCAATGCCGGTCAGGGAATCAGAAATGCCCCCAAAGAGCTGCAGCCCAATGTTTAACATATATATAGAGTGAAACACTTTAAATGACATGAATACTTTAAATCTTAAGTGGCAATTAAGGACCATAAGTGAAAAAGAATGTAAAAAAAAGGCAGGCAGCAGATGAAGAGGTCCTATTTATGTAGAAAGAGCGTAGTGTGTTGAAATGAGATAAGGAAAAGGGTCAGAGTGGGAGCGAGAAAAAGGCTGGAAAAATGGAGTGGTCAGAAAATAAACAAACAATAAAAAAAGAAAAAGAAATCCACAAAGTAAATATGGATGAGAAGAATATGCGGCCAGCTCCCCAAACAACATAATGAGAAGCAGGAGGCAAGCACCGAGGGGAGGTCAAAGGATTAACTGTCATACACACCTCTCCAACATGCTGTTTGGGCTTGCATGGCAGACTCACACACAGAAAAACACACATACTCGCACACACACACGAGCACACACACTTCCTTCACTTTCTGTACTGTGATGCCAATGGCAAGAAGAAGATTCTTTGTGTTTGATGTAGTTCTTCAAAGAGCTCCAGTGAACTGCAGCTGTTGCTCTCTCTTACATGCTTTCTTGTATTACCCCGGAGAATGGAAAATGAACCGCAAAAAAGCCAGTCAATGGCCACACTTACCAGTGAAGTAGCTGGGCAGGAGTGTACCGAATTTCTGTACATATTGTGAATAATAATCGTCCCCGGGCGACACAAAAAACACAGTTTTGAGCATTTGACCACGGATCAAGGGCTCCAGACGTTGGAAGTTGCTTGGAAAAAGCAATAATGTCGACCGGAGAAAGGAGCCGAAATGGATAAACTAAGAGCGACAGATGATTAAAAGCTATAGTGTTACTACACTAAGGTTTTTGCACCGGAGCTGTCATTTCCTCTGGCAGATGTCTCACGCTTGAAAGAGGCAGCAAAGCACAGGTGTGGTGCTGAAATGACTACACAGGCCCCATTTATTCTGCTGAATGACAGTATGAAGGCAGAAGAGGATTAAATCTTCTGCATGTGGCGTTTCTGACAAACACGGACAGACACGCATTCGTTTTTGCAGCTGCGCCGTTCCACAAAAAAACCCTTAAATTCATCCATTAATCATAGAGAATGGACACGACTTTAAAAACGCATTCCCGATGACTTACATGGTTATGCCATCTAATGTTTGGTTTCTCTAAGCATGACCAGAAACCCCACAATTTAAAATAACCTCATAAAACATACTTATTCTCATATCTTCTACCCATTTTTCCTTTTTTTTGTTGGATGCTTTGTCTTAACTTGTTGTTCCTTGCAAAAACATGATGGGAGGGCCACACCATGACCAGTAGTCTCTAATACTTTAACAATATCCAACCAGATGGCTGGTTGGACGATGAGAGAGAGATAATGAGTTAAGAAAATAAAAGATGCACTGGCTGACAGACAGTCTCTTAAACCCCAGGGTCTTTGTCAGTGGGGGAAAAGTAGGAACAAACTATTGGAAAAGTGTCACTGTTTATACAGAGAGTCCAATATTCAGTCTTTAGAGAGACTAGCATATAAAGAATATGCTGGGAGTGCAGCTGGAGATGGTAATAACAGCTTCTTTGTGAAGGACACAATCCCAGTAAATCAACAATGCTGTAATTCAGCTTTTCTTTGTCACATTCTACACTTGCCACTTGTTAAAGTCACAATGATCTAGTTAGCTTCTTCAGTTCTGCAGCTCAGACTTTACTACAGGTACAACTCTATGTATACGATAAAAAATTTAAAAAAAAGATCCCTCAGAGAGCTTTTCATTCAGGACGTCACCACCAGAGGTACGGGGACTCATGTTGGCTAAGTGCTGCATATGCTCCAAGTTTCCTTTCATTAACTCCTGATTAACGTGAGCCGCTGGTGATGGGGCGCGAAAAAAACCAGCAGCGATGTGCAGCCAAGCGTGCGCTAATCATACTTGGCCTTTGCCACGAAAACACTTACTAATGAGTATTGGCCGCTGGGCACAATATGCTGCTCAGGACTGCTGCAAAGTCAGTCGCTGTGGCTGTTTGGTCCTTGACACGAAAAAAAAAAAAAAGAAAGAGAAGCCACATCTGCGTGAAGATAAACTGAGTCAACATTCACTCCACTTGAATGTCTGATTAGTCCAAAGCGTGACACCTTACCCTGATTTATCTTTCTTCTCAATATTCAGGAACATGAACGCTCTCTGCCAGTTGATAAAAGAGCAATTTAACTCACATCCGTAACATGAAGGCAGGCTTAAGGTCCATCAATGCCACCGAATATATAATTACTCATAATTTTTTATACTTTATGATAAAAAAAACTGTTGGAAAATCTATTATAAAATACTAAGCAATGTGAGAAAGAGCCTTTTCATGGCTGGGGTTAAAAATAGCAAGTCCAAAAATGGAAAATTGCACATTTCCAGTCATTATTCGGGATAAACTGAGATATCAAGGATGCGGAGAGCTCATCGCTGGAAAAACGAGAAATTATCTCCTCCAAGCAACGACAGAAAGACCGTGTTAATGACTGCTTTGCAACAAAGACTGCCGCCTAATTAAAAAGAAAAAAAAAAATAACAAACTTCCAGTGGATTAGAATTTAAAATTCATGATGAGAAAAGCATAAAATGGTGTTTATGAAATCAAACCTTCGTGCCTCTGTCTCCATCTCTCTCTCTCTCTCTCTCACACACACACACACACGCACACACACAAAAGCAAAAACACGTTTAATCAGATAAACCGTTCAAATCAGTGTGCCCATTTCTGCCTACTAATATAAGACCCTATTTAACATGACAACAATTTCATTTAAGCTATTCCGATAAGCCTCAAGGAGACAGAGAGAGAAGGCGTAAAGCTGCAGGAGGAGCAGCCAGCATCGACATTTATTCAGAGTAAATAGTATGTGAAAATAACGGAGATTGATTTTTCTCCCCTTTCAGTATTATTACTGTTGAGAAGTGCAATGCATGGATGTCTGTTTTTTAGAATTGTGAGGAGAATCTATAGCTCTCACAGTCAAAAATCGAACGTTTTTTTAAGTAAATTAACTGCGTAAGAGAGAGATTGGGTAGTTAAAGCAAAAAATAAACAACACAGTGTATATACAGTGTTGCTGGTCAAGTGATTCAGACAAACTCTGAACAAACCCATTCACCTCTCAAAGGTAATTTATTATTGACGTTTTTCCGAAAGCTTTTCTCCTGAGAAGAAACACTGTTTGTTTTAAAATTAGAACTTTTCTAACAAGCAAATGCGAAAGAAAAAACTAGCTCTGGGTCTTGTGCTATGACGCGTGGTTTAAAAATATACAGGACTTCTTCTGGTGACCTGGCTTAACTTAACCTTAAAATGGTGATCTCAGAGTACCATGACCAGGATGACCGGGAATCTACACCAACATATCGGCCCAGGTGCCTTCAGGTTAAATAAGTAGAGTTATCATCAGCTGCCAAACCCCAATTTAAAATGAAATCAGACTCTAAATCGGTGCATCGCATGAACCCAAAGCAGGACAGAAACTTCACGAAAAAAACAAGTGGAAAGAATAAATCCCTGCTGCTAGCAATGCGATTATGTAATTAAAGAGCTGATCAATATCAGAGTGAATACAGGTAAGTCTGATTGATTTGCAAATAAATATTTGATAAAAGAACATAATAAAATGATTTAAAACGGCCAGTGGCTCGTGAAAGAGCACGAGAGCACAACCTGGAATAAGTGGCTTTGTGATGCTGAATATCCAGAGCTGTGCCTAAAGTTACCTGGCCGGGCCACCAATCTTGCTTGGCAGGGCCGGCTCCACGCGGCAGATTCCATTTAGTTAAAAAAAAACCCTGCATGCCAAACCAGAGCTGCTGTGTTATGATGCCATTTAGAAAAAAAAGAGCTTACAGGCCTGCTTACGGGGCTGCTGCATTTCCCAGTTGAATTGTAAGCAGGTCCATGCTAAACAGCTAACATGACAGAATAATCACGATAATCTACAATTAGCCTTCGCAGATGTATTTCCACCGAACGCAACTACATTTCATTTACTGGATTCAACATTAACTGTTTTCACCTGTATCTGACCCATCATTTAATGCATTAGCTGACGGGGTGCGCAGCAAACTATGTAACGCCTCATATGAAACTCACTCAGCGTTTGTGATTATTCACACTCGATGTCACAATTAACTCTTTTAGATCCCGGCCTCTGGGGATCCTTATTATAGCGTCGCAGTCGCAAACCCCATCATGGCTTTTTTCTCACTTCAACGCGGGAAACAAATGATGTGTCTGGGCTGGGAACAGAGAGCGTTGGTGAACAATTGCGGGCGACAGGCAGCAATTGGTCATTGCCAACTCTTCCGCAAGGTCACCAGCTCCACCGGCCGTGCCCTGCCTTCAGCTAAAGGGAAATGTTTCACAGGAATAAGGTGAAACGAATACACCTATGTCCTGCATTTGTCACCGGTGAGCGATGTATAGGATACCGTGTCCTGATAGCTTCCTATTCACAGTAATTATCCCAAAGCACTTTGCAATTTACATTCTGAGTCGATTTTCTCTTGAATTAACTGAAATCAGTGTCTCCTTCATTCCTTTGCTTCTTGTTAAGTAGACAGTAAGTGGGCCTCTATACAGCCCCTTCAGCATCCATTTTATAAAATGTAGGGAATGCCTTAAGCACTGTTAACATGAGGCATTATTCATATACATAACATGCATGCAACTGTAGTGTTAATTTAATTAGAAGTTAGTGGAACACAATATACACCGAACACTTAAACAGCAAAACAGCTAAACGTTTTTCCTCCAGCGGTAGAAAAAAAACAAATTGCTCCACATGTTCTTCTTCTTCTTCTTCTGTTCTTCTTCTGAATTACTTCACATTGGCTTTGAGATGAGGCGGTCGATTCTCAAACCCACAAGGTTGAACGCTGATAAATATCTCTGGTTTAAAGAAGAAAAAAAAAAGCCAAAATTTCAAATTATTAACATCTGTTTGCCGATTTTTACGTCAACACTCTCTACCGAAGGCAAGAAAGATCTAATCTCCTTTTCATGGCCTCAATGTAAACACAGCAGGACTCCGGGGCAGGAAACCTTTAGATGGACGGACTTTAGATAAGACACAAATAAAGGAGCGACGGCACATCTGAAAAGGAAACTCACTGCGGAGTGCTTAGAATTTACTAGACCATTTTTTTCCCAGAATCATTCAATTGAGAAGCGCCAAAGGACAAAAAAATGACAGATACATAGCATTTATATCAAGCGCTTTCAGTACAGAAGCACACGGCTGATGGACACGGACCTCCTCCTCTTTAAAAAAGCGTATCCTGACCATAGTCCTCATTCTAACGCCCCCTTTTGTGAGCTGAGCCGGTAAACACCCAGAAATGATTTTCACCCCATTCCATCTCTCGGACTATATGCAGTGAACATAAGAAACTATGCATTATTCAGAGGAATCCAGATGAATAAATACATTGAAAAAGTCTCAAAACGCCGCTCCCTGGTCCAGATTAACCAGGTGTGGGTGTTTGTGTGCGAGCACTGTACGCATGTACATGATCTTCAGACTGAGACTGAAGAGATGAAGAGGACGCCGGGATTTGCCGGAGAGTTATCGGTGGTCACGGACGATGAAAAAATAAAAAATAAAAACGGCCAGAGAAGGTGGATGGAGGATTCCAGCAGTCCGTTATGGTGTCTTAACGAGTGTGAGCGAGTGGGAAGATAACGGGTTTGCAAAATGCCTGCAGTCTGTGTATATTCCACTCAGAGTGTGTGTGTGTGTATATATGCTTGTCATGCACATGGGTATAAATACGCTATCAGCACACATGGACAAGGAGGCGCGCATTCGCACACACAGTCAGTCCGGCGGGTTGTGCGTCTTATGGTTATGAATACCAAGCAAGAGCCGATGCCCCGGGAAAGTGAAAGCACGAAAGCCGAGTTATTTACTGTGACCTCTCGCCCTGTGTGTCGCTCCGTTCGTGCATTAGTGCGCATTAGTGTTTGTTTTTGAATAAAATGCGTTCAACAATCACCCTGGAAAAATTTTATTTCTCTTTTTTTTTTTTTTTTGTTAGATTTGTGCTAACGCGTCCCTGCGTGTTACGACTGGTGAGAGCAGCAGCACAGAGAAAGAGAAATGGGGGAGAAGAGGGGGGTGAGAGGGGAAAAGGGGGGTGGTAAAAGAGTGAGTAGAGGCAAAGGATGCATAACTGCATCCGTTTGGATAAACAGAACAAACACAAACACCATTAAAAGAGAAACATGCAAGAAACATTTACAATATTTGAGGAGGAGAAGAAAATTATATGGTGAAGTGAGGACAAAACAAAATAAAAGACAATCAGAAGCTGATAATTGAAAGAAAGGAGAATTTTGATTAGGGCAAATTAAGGAATAAATTAGAACAAAAGTAACAACAGGAAAAAGAAAAAATATGGAAGACTGGAGAGAAGAAGCAAAACAGAAGGCAGAACTATTGATAGAGGAATAAACAGAATATAAAAAAAAGGAGAAAAGGAGCAAAAGTAAAGAGGACTTCTCTGGGCTGGATTGTGCAGAAAGCTGTCATCTGCTTTGGCAAAGAAACAGTCATCTGAAGAGTTTCCAGCTTTTACCATCAGTCTATTGTCACTGGTGGCAACCGGGCATGTCACCGTGGTAACAAAAGATATTTTCTGAGGATGAGGAAAAAGTGACGAGGGAGCTGTGAGGGGTTAAAGAAGTAATATAGCAGGATGGCTTTGATCGCCTCTCCTGCTCCACTTTAGAACAGGGCTTTTTTTGCTTGCAGAGGATTTTTCACAAACCTCCCCTCCCTGTCAGCCTCGAGTCCTATGAGGGGATAAATCCGGGCTTTACCTGGCTCAGCCTGAGCACCTTAACAACGAGACAAAAGACCGAATGCACAGACGGAGTAGCAAGCCGGGGTCAGGGCTATTTAAACACGGGGAGAGAGTTTTTCTTTTTCAACAACAGTTCAACTGCACTGCGAAGCAAAAACATTGATAAACACATAAAGAGGAAATTTAACCTGCCGGAAAGTTCAGTTTTGCATTTTCGGATTCACTCATAACCCTAAAAAATACTAAATATTGAGGATTTAAATGGACTACATTATTCGACCAAAATTATGAGCTAATTCCAACCTATCACGATTGCCTTGCTGTTGGCACAGCCTCCACTGTTGGCTTTAGGGAGCATCTAAACCCCTGCTTTTCTACTAAAAAGCAAAAAAGGCTCAAATCTCAATGTTTGAACACCCCACGGATAACGTGGCTGTTTTGCACTCATAGCTTAGAAGCAAAATATTGAAGTCTCCATTCTTGTGACCACTATTTTTAACCAGACTCAATTAGAAGACTGTCTTGGAAATGGCTAATTACAAATGTCCTCAGTTTTTGACCACAGAATTGACACAGGAGCTGGAAGTAATACTTCTGTGTGATCAGCTTTTTCTACTTGACGAAAAAAAAATGGATACACAGCTTTAACTAAAGGAAAATGGCAACTAGTTAAATCCTCTTCAGGCTTTAAGTAGAACTTAAAGCAACCGCAACACCTTCAGCTCTTTAAAAGCATTGATTACTGGCAGGAACCACAAAAAAAAAAGAAAAGAAACGACGATTAAAACTTTGACGACACTATGCCAGCTCCAGTATTAACTACAAAAACAAACCTCCAAAAAAATCCATGAATATCACAGATGGCTGGCATTTCAAAAGTTTGCTTCAAATTCGCTTGGCGGCTATATGGAAGCCGGGAACCGACGTCAGAAATGTTCATCACACATAACTAAACAGAAACAAGCCGCGTCACGTATATCACCAGTAACGAGGAGAGGTTTGCATCTTCTTGGTACTGGCCCTGACAGTATGTCAAGAGCAGAGCTGGATATAAAGCCCCTCTGTGGACCACAGGAGGAGGAGGAGGAAGAGGAGGAGGAGGAGGAGGAGGAGGAGGAGGGTGGACTAACAGCGTGGAAGGTGAAAAGCTTTGCTGACGGCCAACTCCCCAAAACACACAGGTCCACTCGCAAACTTACAAAATCAATCTTCATTGATCACTCTCTCCGAACCCTATTCACGTTGCCCACGTACACACGCACACACACACACACAGCACGCTCTTCACTTTTTTTTTGTAGAACTTGTTGCTCTCCGACAACTCAAAGAGAAAAAAAAATCAACTAGAAAACTTCATGTTCCACCGGAGTGGCCACACAATACGAAGTACAGCAGCACTTCTGAGGCTCTTTTTGGGAAAAAGAATATTTACCTCTCTGCTCCGTGTTAAATATTAACAGAGCCTACAAGGTGAACGGTCCCCCTGCTGAATCTATAGGGTTTATATGCCCACACACACACACACACACACACACACACACACACACACACACACAC
>CAJRST010041110.1:2474169-2521371 GCA_907169785.1 Menidia menidia
ACACACACACACACACACACACACACACACACACACACACACACACAGGTGTGTGTGCAGAGTTGTCCAAATGTCTCTTGTCTCTGCAGCACAAAGTGCATCAGCCGGCTATCTTTTCCCCTCTCTGCGGCCTTTCTTTTCTTAACTGACCGCTTCTCTCCTCTCATTACGTTGTTATCGGGCATTCCTGCAGGGCCAATTAAAAAGCGGCGTCTCCTTTTAATTTCGATAATATCTAAGGCCATTATGTGCTCGCCGCCTGCTTGCTAGACCGCCGGAAATGTAACCCCGCGGATCCTAAATCATTCATCTAGAACAAAAGGAAGATAATGAAGAAGCCGAATTGGAGTAAGACGGAGCCATTAGGAGGCAGGTTATGAATACCAGAGAGGGGCACTGGGGGGAAACTAAGCGCCAGCGTCTCGACAACATGTGGGTCACTTAGTCCTGTCCCCGGGTGGCAACGCACAATCGACATCAAACCTCGCATTAGACAATTTAGCTTTAAAAGCAGGTGTCAAAATGGTTTGGATATCTGGGGTGTCTTAGACTACTGAGAGAGAAATGGTGCCGACTTATTAGTGGGAACAGAAGATCCAGGGGTGTACATGATTAGGTCATCATTTCGCACTTAACTTTCCTGTTTCGATTTGATAAAGTTTGGATTAGCATTGGATTTTTTAAACTTTCGCATTTGAACTGGCCTTTTCTTAATATAGGATTTTGGCAACTTAACAGTTTGGGACATCTTTCATATGTTTCCGGCATACACAGGTCAGGATTGAGGGAAAAGCAGTTAATGCTCTTTAATTATGAAGACATCACATCAATGTTTTCCTCAAAAAGTATAGCATAATGAGCTCACAAGTTACTCTTAGTTAAACATCATCCACGTCATGCCACATTGGCTGCAGGGTTACAAATGGTCCTTTTCATTAAGACTCCTCTAGATCAGGTCTTTCAACAAATTCTTCTACTTTTGAGGAGGACAAAGCCTCGTCTTTTGCAGTTTCCCAGTGACTATTTTATTCCTAAATGTATTTCTCACAGACTCTGCTCTCTTCTGTTTGCAGAAACATAGTGCTAACAATACGCTCCACATACAGGAGCTCCAGTCATTTGGTTAAGGGGGAAAATCTGAAGAAGCCAAAAAAAAAAAAAAAAAATCTTTTGTGGCTGTACTCTTGAAAATGAGATAAAACTCCAGGACAAATCTGAATTGGACATGATGGGTTCTCAGGACGGCAGCCAATTCACTTACCCCAGTGAAAACCTGCCATTCAAATCGAATGAGTCAAACTAAGCCTCGCACAAAAGCGCCAATCCAACCGCCCACGCCATTCTGAAAGTTAAAAGCTCCCTCATTTCGTAGCCTCTCTCGACTTTTGCTCGGCCTCATGCTTTTGCTCCTTCCATCAGCCCTGACAACTCCATCATCTCAACAGGAGTGACCTGTCCGGGCCCTCTGCACCTGCTGAATTTATTGGAAGCAGATGGAGAATAAAAAACCCGTCACATGACTTCCATTGACCTCACCCCCCTCCCTCCATTCATCCAACACAATCAGACATGCACGTGAACCACCCACACAATCCCAGTCTGAACCCAACCATGCTCGATTATTCTCATTCTTAACATATAACTTGAACTTTGAACAATGCAGATTCAATTTATTGACAAAAGCAGCAAATAATGGAAATGCAACACATTTGTATCCTAAAGTATATGTATTTTTTCCATTAAATATATAGGTCAGTAACCTCCAAAGTCTTTAATATAGTGAAAACAGATTTATATGCATATATAAGCTTTTATATAGCTTATATATGCATAAATATGCAACTTTTCAAATATATGATATATTTAAAAAGTTTATAAGAACTACTGAAGGCTTTGTTATTTTAATGACATGACAGACTGATGGAGTTTCTTACAGCCGTGCTCCTCATCTTTTGTGTGTGTGTGTGTGTGTGTGTGTGTGTGTGGTTGAGGCTGTTCCATTGATTGGATTATAAGTACTTTTTCATATCAGGCACAGAAACCACAGGGGCCAAACAGAGCTGAAAGACAGCGGGTCATTTCGCCAGCTCTGCTTTTCAGCTTCATCTTTGCCACATGAATATTTCAGCGGCGGCCGTGATGACTTCTCACAGTGCAACTGCAAAAGTTAGCCGGGCTACCGCAGTGGTCATCCGTCCGTCTTTAAATTTTTTAAATCGGTTCGCCGAAAAGGAGCCAGAGGCAGAGCTGATGTGAAAAGTCTGACTTAAAATTTGACTTACGTTTACAGCCCGATAGGCTGTCTACAAAACAGACATTGGAGGAAGGAATGTAAATGCTAGCCTGACTCACATGTCAACACGCGAATAAAGAGCTGTTTTTGAGCGTGTTGTGTCATTTTTCTTTTGTTCCCTTTTCTAAAAGGCTTCCTTCAGATGTTGCAAGTGATAATTATGGCTCTCTTGATTGGCCTTGAGCCTCAATAAACATCACCGGATCACCTATGCTAACGTCTCCTCCCCCTGGGGTCAGTCGGATTCTGTAATCTTTCCACTTTGCTCACTACATCATTTACTCTCCTGCCCTCGAACCCCACTCTTTGTCTAAATGTTACACCCTCCCTCCTCAGATGCTATTTCTCTCTCCTCCCTAACTGCACTCTGTGTTCCTTCTGTCTCGCTGTTTCTACCTCCTCATTTCCTCTGCCATTATGGGCAGTCACCAAGATTGTTATTAGTGCCGGGTTCAACCCCTCAAATGTCATCAGACCCTTGGAATTAGCAACGGGCCCACGCTGACAGGAACAAAACACTGCCGTTATCACTGAGGTCGCTGGAATTGCCATGGCTTTGGCACAAATCCGCTCATCGGAGCCTCGGATTTTGATGGCCTTCGCTAAAGAGGAGCAATGGGCACCTAAAAGCAGCTACACTGCAAAATAAGCACTGGATGGCCACCGGTGGGAGCAGTAAGAGCCACATATTCTGTTTGTGAGGGTGCAGGTGGCTCTTCAGCACTGGGAACGCAGCCATATTGGAGAGACAATAGATTGGATATAATGGGACGCGTTCTAATATTGTGAGATAAAGATAGAAAGGCGAAACCTGTTGCGACAGCACTGGGCGCAATATACTCGACAGTAAAGAGCAATTGATTGTCACTTGGAGACTTGTAGCTTTACGTTAGATGAAGAAACCACTTTAGACTTCCATCCCAAACAGGCCGATCCTATTCAAAGGCAGATCTCCAGCCTTAGTGCACACTCAGCATGCTTTAAGCCATTTATCCACCTATATTTCACAGCTTTTACCCTCAATTCTCATGGCAGATTAATGCTAAGTGTCTATCTCAGATCCAATAGCTCAGTCCTTCTTGGATCAATTTTTTTTCTGGATCAAAGGCACCAATCTAATCTCTCAAAATGTTCAAACACTTTTAAAGCTAATGGAAAACGGGGTTGTAAAACACAAAAAAAGTTCTGCACGCTATCAGTTTTGTTTAGACATTTAGGGAGTGTGCTGATTTAACAAATACAGTAGACTGCCCAGTTTCTGCTCGTAATGTTAAATCCACGGCATGCTTTTTCACTATTTCAATGTCAATACTTCAACGCTTTAACTCGACTTATTTTCATCCTGTAGTAGTCATTCAGACTTATTTACATAATAATTTCGAGAGAAAAAAAGATGACAGAATTAGGCAGGCCGTTTCCTATGTGCCAAGGGATTGTCAAAAGTGAGTCACTTTGCAGTTAAAACACATGGAATTATAACATTTCATGCTCAATTAGTTAAAGAAAGCCATCGTCTGACTTAAGGTGAATTGGGGATAGTGGCTATTGTGTGGACGAGCAAACCTGCTTCTGCAGGTGTTTGTACTCACAGCATTGTCCGTTGCGCAGAACCTTGATGCGCCGCTGTGTCTCGCACTGGGCCTTCTCGAGCTCGCACTCGTTGGAGTAGGTGGACGAATCCGAGCCGCACACCGGAGCCACCAAGGACGGACACTCTTTTTTGCAGACGCAGCTTGCCTTGGCCGGGTCGGCCGGATCCCGCTCGCATACGGCTCCAAAGCCGCACAGCATCCCTCTGCAGCCTGCAAGGCAAGGACACACAAACGGGTTAGTCTGGGAGGATGGAGGAATTCGCGTTCTGAATGTGAACTTCAACAATTATTAGTCTGATCAAACAGATTTGGTGGCTAGCTAGCAGTTTTTGACATACAAGGAAATAAGGAAATGCCTTTTCACGAGCCACAGAAAACATGTTTTAAAAATTGGACAAGTTTATATGAAGAGATGGGTCCCAAAAACTGGTACAAGCATCAGAAATGACATGTGATTTCGGTGAGAGAGAAACAGATCCTCTATTCCATTCAGGGAGCAGCTATCCCCTCATGCAGAGCCAGCTGTGCGTGTGGCTGGGCGTGATTTTGAAACAGACGCACCACAACCTTTTCAACAGTTCATTTCCATCCAAGGAAGGCCCCACCGAAAACATCAATGGCCCCACCGTCCGCAAAAAACAAGGAGTGACGGCAACACGGAGGCGAACTCGGGTCAGCCCAACACTTCAAGGCTCCGCAAGTCAGGCCACAGCAATTCTTCAGACTTTGATCGTAAACCTCCCACCGAGTCCTCACCTCTGATAAAGTGCGAGACTGCTAACTCTAAACTTTTGCCGGAGCCGGCTGAGTGCCCGGGAAAAAAAAACGAGAAGAATTCACATGTGTGCGTGTGTGTTATGTTGTGTGTACGAGATATCGACTTAGAGAGTAATTGACCCATATAGTGGCAGCTACAGCTGCCGGAGAGCTGCGCCCACACAAAGGGGGCTGCTGGGCAGCCAGCTGGCGCGGTGTGGCCTCGCCTCGGCTCCGGGGGCGTTAAAAGAGATGGTCAAGCTCTCCCAGGTAGCCCAAGCTGATTGGAAATCAATGGACGGGAGCGCACAAAAAACAGGTCCGCTCTAAAAAGAAAATCTCCAAGGAGAGGCGAGCGACCGGTGCCACCGCAGTGGATAGATGTCACACACACTCACACAAGCACACACACACTCACACACACGCTCGCACACAATCACACACGCCCGTGCTCTCATACGTGACTGCTTCTTATCGCTGGCTCACAGGTTAGAACTAAACTGAAGTCGGCGTGTTCACTGGGACTCACCGACAGCTGGCTTTGTGGTACTGGGAAGACAGACAGAAAGACAGTCTGATAGACCCCCCTGCCCCCCCACACACACACACACCACACACACCACACACACACACACGGACACGGACAGCTCAGAGAACTGGTCTAGCACCTGCCCAAAGCATCTCATTCCGTCTCGCTCCTCACACTGACAAACACTGTGTGGCTGCGAGTATGTGTGTGTGAGACTGTGTGCGTTTTTGTGTGTTTGTGTGCATGTGTGTGCGCACGAGTGTGCGGAGTGACAGGCGAGGAGGTTGTTTTTGACTTGCCCACTGTTCCCTTTAGGGGAGCTGCTGACAGCTACCTGGGCTCACTCTCTCTTGTACCTTGGGGAGAAAAAAAAAGTGTGTGTGTGCGAAGCTATCCATGAATGCATCTGTATTCCTGAATAGGTGTGAGTGTGTGTGTCTGAGAGAGGTACGAACATTAGCTGTCTCTCTCTCTCATACACACACACACACACACACACACGTGCACGTCCATAGCCAGGTGCTATGGAGGCCTGCTCCTCTGGTATCCCTTCCCGCCGCACGCCGTGTGTGTTTGCGCATATGAGTGTCAGCATGGGGCTCAGAGATGAAGCCATGCGAGCAAAGTGACAAGAGGTGAAATTCAATCGAACTGTGTCAGATGTGTACAAGAGAAGAAGGAGGGAGTCGGAAAGTGCGACAAGAAAAAAAACGAGCTCTCACAAAAAGATCCCCATGACCTAAATGCACAGGCGCAGTTGCTGCATTTCTTTCCCCATAATGCGAGTAACAAAGGCACGCCGCAAATGCCACTAAGCAAATTATGACTGTGGTATTTCAGAAAATATCTGCAGAGGAAAGGTAAGACTGAAACCCGATGGAGTAACCCGATGCAATGTTTTTGGGATGAGAAAGTCTCACACCAGCCTCAAGCTTAGCTGTCTGACAAAAGATTGACACTGAAGCTGAGGGCTCTGTCAAAGGGAAGGTATCAAGTTCAGGTTCTGGACTGAGAACATTAACGGCATACTAATGCAGTGGAAGCTCTTCCCTGGGAAAAAACACTCCTGGATCCTGAGAAACAATTGACACCTCCAATTTCTTTGGATCAGGAAGAACTGCAACAGATAAAAAAAAAACAAAAAGAAAAACACAAGCCTTGGCAGATGAATCTCACAGCACTGTCTGTCATAATGGCTGAAAACTAAAGTGCAGAACCAGGAAAAACTTTGTCAACAATAAAATCCAACCGCGCCAGCTCCGGCTGGGCCTGAATGACAGCCGATCACTGGGAGTGAGGAAACAACAATGGAAATAAACGAGAATCCATCTTACGTATCCTGGAGGAAGACGGGTTATAATGTTACAAATCCCGCAAGGCAGAGCCAAAGAAACCTTTTTCTCACTGGTCCTGCTGTATGCACGGGAGTTGGGTGTCAATGCCTTTGGCAAAAGATGAAAACAGATAGTCGGCACATACGTAAACAAAGAATGTTCAGACTTTGTCAGACATGAGGATACATACATTATCCAATGGAATTATGCCACTGCTCAAAGTTAGCATCTCATGGTAATTCAGAGGATTTTCATGGAACTAAATACAATCGTCTGTATTTGGCTAGCAGGAACGTGGTCATGTGGGGATTCTCTGTAAGATATTATCAATATAATTAGATTCACAATAACTTACTATGAGCAAGGAGATTGATGAGAGAAAAACAGTTTAATACTGGGACAAGATCCCTTTTATTACTGCTGTGTGCAACAATATTTATGTTTTTTTCTCCAATTATAGTTTTAATAAAGATATTACATGGCAAAGCAGTTTGGTTTTGTGTTATAATACATGTTCACAGCTTCAAAGTGTCTAAGTGGGATATGTCCTGTACCAGCTGCTCCTCACAGCGTGCTCTGCCCCCATTGGTTGATGGCTTGTCTCCAAGAGTCTTAGCACTTCTACTTTGGTCATTTCTGATGACCAAACCGCAATACAGGATTTGGAATGAGGATTATCAGTTACTGGACAGCATTACAGTAATCCCCGCATTTATATCGTGAGGGCAGTTAGTATTTAGAAAATGAGTCGAAACTCAGTTTACTTTTAAGACAGCTTTAAATTGGTGGCCAGAGACCCCAATTTACCTGATTTATTGCTAGACTGACTCCAATATAAGCGGATAACAGTTTTTATAATGATAACAAGGATATCGTGACCTTTACAGACATAGTTTCACTAAAATACTGAACATAGTCCACTGAATGCTGAAAATAGTATATATATATATATATATATATGTACATATATATTCCTATATATAGGAAAGATTCCTATATATAGGAAATACATATTTCCTTTTTGTTTTCTGTGTTTTATTTTCCCTCCTCCATCTATTGGAGGAAGACGATGATAATCCCATTGGGGAAAAAGACAGCATGTCCAGTTTATGCCTGTCAGTGAAAGCGTCTTGTGCAGGTAACACATCCCGCGTTGGGGCGACTCATCCATTAAATATAACACAGTGCCAGAGCCTTAAGGTTGCTCTGAGAGCATCAGCTGCTTATAAAAGGAAAAAGGATAGAGTTGTTGTGATTAAAGCCCCGGTGAAAAATGTCACGGTTTATGAGTTGAAAGAAAGTGAAGCTTAGTTCTCTGCTGGCAATTTTCCACTGACTATTGCCAGTTTTGATGCATCAGGATTTTGGTTCTTTTGGATCGAGGTACATCCGTTCTCACTATGTTTTCCTTTTTAAAATTTATCCCTTCAACAGTACATAATATTTAAAACTATGAAAACTCCTTCGACACCGCTGTCCTCTGCAGTGACATTTGTCAGTTTTAAAATATCATTGGGTCTTGTGCATGCTGCATAAAGACGTGTATCTTAATGTATCATGTAGTGTCTAACTTTTCTTAGGTTTCTGTCTCACATTCTGTGAATCCTGGGTTCCACTCTGTGAAGAAATGCTCTGCACAGCCTTTGTTTGTTGAGAGATGCTCCGTCAGCTCCATTGTTTTACCGCCTTGTTGCATTTCTCTCAGCAAAGTGGAAGCGAGAAACGGACTGTTGTGGCAGGCATGTGTGCGCCCAGACCCCGATAAGGCTCGACACAATCACCAACGCCAACTCCAGATAGCCACTTCCCCTCCGCAGAGGAAGAAGACACCTGCTTGCCTTCTAATTGTTTTTACGGCCCCGGAGTCTGAGTCAGGCTGTGGAAGGGAATGGAGGGAAAAAAAAGCTGTGCTTGAATAATTAACAGTGCTGAACTTTACATGGGTGACAAAAGAATTGTCTGTTATACAGAGGGTCGCCGGGGACGCGAAGCACAAATGGAAAAGTCGTCCCCCCCCCCACTGAATCCATTTGTCCCATGTAGATTAAATCTCCACCGAGCAACTTACACATTCCAGGCCGACCATCAGGAAGTTATGATGGGAATTGACGTTGGAGGCAGATACAGCTTAGTGGCACGGGGAGGCAACACACGTTAATGTTCGTGGGTTTAAATTCATTCGGCTCCACCGCTCCTCGGGGATATCTCTTTCACTTACTCCTTTATAAAGGGTCCTTTTCTTTGAGGCTGACACTAAGTAATACAGATATGCTCCCCAGCCGGGTGGCTTTTAACAGCCCTCTCTGTTTCTCCCCTCCTTGTCTCCATAAGACGGCTTCAGCCTCTCTATCTGTGCTGTACCAGAAGACCTTCCCGGTGAGAGGGAAGGGGAAGGTTGCCATGGCGACAGCCAGTGATGCAATCGGCACAGAGCAGTTTCCCCTCATCAGGTTGTGATTGGAAACTTTCCATCTTACTCACAGGTGGTTTGTATGCGTAAATGCACACAACTACAGGTGCACACACACACGCAAACACACACACACACACACACACACACACACACACACACGCTGCTGAATCAGTATGAATCAGCTATTTAAACTCCTTGTTTAAACGTCACGGCACAACATTTGGTTCCCTTTCAGGGGTTCAAGGGAAAATCATTTTACCTTGAAAATGAAGTGGTGCAACACACAGTGTTTGCATCGGCCTGCAAACCCATAATACATCTGTGCAGCATTGATCAGGTTTCACCTCCCTCACACACCGTTATGAGTTCAGAAACCATATGCTGTGTCAGCGCAGCAGGGCAGATAAAGAAAGCTTGGTTGCACTTGGTAAAATATGTGAAGGGGGGGGGGTGAAAATATCAGCCTTACATGGCTTCTATTGATCTCAGGTGTTCGGTCCTTAGGGGACAAACACAGGCAATTATCGATTCCGCCGCAATCATGAAACACCCAGCTTGAAATAAAGAAAACGTCTGCTCTCAAAAGACCACCCGCACCTACCAGCTCAAAATGAGAAATTGCTTCTTTAAACAAGTTACGAGAGAGAAACGGCAAAGGTGGGTGAGAACATTCTTTTAAAAGAGAAGCGAAGAAGCAATGTTCTTATCAAGGCAACAGCAGAGTGAACAAATTGAAAAAACGACAAACAAGCCAAAATAAAAACAGCGGTTTCCAATTGGCGTAGGTGAGTTCTGGACGTGGGAACGTGTCTTTGAGGCGTCTGCGTGAGGGTAAGTGTAGTCACAGCACAGCTTTTTCTCTTCTCCCGTATACAGGTAGTAATAAATTTCCATCCCCGGACTCCTCTGTGCAACGCACTTGCTCATAGAGGCCGGGCACGGGGCCCTGACCTGGCTAGGGCAAAAAAAAAAAGAACTTATTTACCAAACTCTGCAGCCCAAACCAGCCTTCGCCTCTCTAGAAAAATGCGAGATAAAGCCAGAGACAGAGTGAGCGGAGATGGGGAGATGAGTCTGGGCAGATGGGGAAAAAAAAAGAAAAGCTTTATTAGAAGAAATAGTGCAGGAGCTGGAGGAAAAAGAGGTGAGGGAAGGCTCGAGCTTAACACGAGAACGAGATGAAAAATAAATACAGCTGGAATCCCTTTTCCTTTGCGCTCATGCATCCTGCTCCAATCAGTACAGTAAGTCAAAAGAAACCATGCCCTGCTGCATACATTCTGAATCCTGTGGCATAATTGATGCAACAGAAAAATTTACTCAGAAGTTCTATGAACAAAAGGAAAAATAAAAAAAGCTTTGAATGTGAATGTTTGGAGCAGAAAAACAAGTTGCATCTGTTGCTCTTTTTTTAAGTCTGTAAAAAAAAAGTCTGTTGGTTAGAAATTGAGTACACGGTGACCTCGCTCGTTAGAAGAGATGCACAAACAAATCAAATAGCCTGAAAATCCGTATACTTCCTCTACTGTTCTTGCAGCACATGCCCCTCAAATAGAACTGTTGTTGCCGCTGTGAGATTTGTCAACGCTATTTCCAGTCTCCCTTGGCTATGGTTACTTCTGTAATTTTAATGATGTCCCGCTGGCATTAAGTGTAAATACACAGCCCATTCAATAGTCTGTAGTGAGCACAAACGCACGCAGAAACGATCTCAAAAGGATCCTGTTTTCGCTTAAAAATTCTTCAGTCTCATTTGAAATGTGCCAGCAGTTTTAGACCTGAGGAAAAATTGGCTGAGAAATTTGCCGTTGAGCTTCCACATCTACACGTTTATGCAGTTTATGCTTCCAAGTGTGCGAGCCAAGACTTAACCATACCTTAATTACTCACGCAAAAGGTCTCCTAGCATTTACTCCCTACTTCAACATCTGGTGTATAACCATATCTCACACGGGAAAAAGTGTCTGAATAATTACTTTATTTTCAAGCAATTAGGTAAAATGATTACTTGGGATTAAAAAAATGGCATCAAATCATCAAGTTTTCCTTGTTTAAATCAATATGATTTGTCACTATTGACCTCGATTTATTAAGTTTCCATGTATTAGTTCTATTTGAGTATTCTTGTGTTTGCATTAAAACTTCCGAGCCAATGCAAACCCCCCCCCCCCCACCTCTCATCTAGTTGGATGTGAGAAGTTATTTCAGACCCTGGAGCAATTTTCTGTTTTGTTCACTTTGTTTGGCCATATGAGAACCCTGTGATTGCCAAAGCAATTACATTGAGACCTTGTTGAGAGAGCCTTCAAAATATGTTTCCAAACCAACCTCAGGGCTGTGTGTGGCCGTGCAGTCACTCCGAAGTCCAGAGGCTGCACTCCACGGTTTATTGGTAATCTGGACAATTAACCGGGAAGACTGTGATCCCCCCCTTACTCCAGAACTGGTTCAATATCGTCCCCCCAGTGCAAGTTCAGCTAAAGTTAAGGATCATTTGAAGATCCACAGTGCAACTGACCAACAGCTGAGCATATTTAGGTGAAATGTAACCCTACCCGTCCCAGTATATGTCATTCCTCCCCATCAGCAGATATATTCATGTGGCTCCTCGCCACACATTTAAAAAAGATTTTTCTTCTCTATTCGCTTTTATTTGTGCTACCTTTTTCTCAGAACGCAGCAGCTGCTGAGACTTCATAAATCAGGCCTGAAATGGGACAGCTCCTGACAGCTTCCTACATCTGCCTAATCACGCTTGTTACGGGAGAAAAATACATGAAGGGTCTAAGAGGAAAAGCGTGGCTATTTGTCTTGATCAGCTAGGAATACTAGCAGGGAGAGAGACTAGAGGGGAGTGTGAGATAGTAAGAATTAAACCGTGTAAAAGGACAAAGAGCTTAAAACACAAAAAAGTGAACAGGACATAGACAAAAATCCAACAGAGGCAAGGAGAAGGAATCAGTTCTGTGGCAAAGTGACATGATGTGTGTCTCCTGGGCCAAACTAAAGGAAGTAGGAGGACGGATAGGCTGACAGCCATTAAGATGAGAATTAACTTAGCAGTGCTCCTCATCCTGACTTGTTAGAAGCGTGCGTCTCAGCAAGAGAGACAGCAGCAGAATGCCAAATCCTGGCAGATATTAATTCACATAACAGCAACTCTGACCCTACGATCATTAGTAATGTTGTGTTCAACAATCCTGGAGCTCAACGGTTGTAGTGCCTTACCCTTTTTAATGAATCACGCGGGGAATGGAAACAAGCCGAGCGCCGGCATGAAAAAACCTTTGCAGCTTCAAAAAGATCCAGTTTTTTTGTTGTTTGTTTGTGTGTTTGTTGTTTTCTTACTTCTGTCAAAGCTTCCCTCCAACCCGCCTTATCAATAATGGAAGCATTGGTGACAGAGCCCTATTCTGTCAGCTTATATCTACTCCAGCTCAGCAGCAGGCAGACAGATGTGCTTCCTGAGAGGAGCCAGTTTGCAATTCGCACGAAGGGGAAGCGACACGGTTGCGAAAAAACAAACAAACAAACCGCCCCAAAAAAAGAATCCTGAATTGAAATGTTAAGGGAATTATGAGATTTGTCGCCTGACCTCCCCATCACCTCCCAGAGCTGAGGGATGAAATCTCCTACGAGACCCGATTTTTCATGTGACCCACACGTGTGCGTCTCTCTAAAATTGGCAGTATTTTGCGCCTGCTAATTGGAAGGAGGCGTTGAGTGGAAAGGCTAGCATCGAGCCAAAAAGCCAACACCCTCTCACCTTCCCTCAGATGGATGCTCTGCTCTGGTCGGCTCAATCATCAAACGTTTCATCAGTGTTGCGTTCCCCCCTCACGTAATACGTTTGAAGGGAGAGTTAGTATGTATGAGGAAGAGGAGGATCAGCAAAGGGGAAATCTTGTTTCTGTCCCTGGTTCTGCAGCATAGAGCTTCAGACCAATCTCATCTGCACACGACTCGACTTTCCTGGAGAAAAATACGATTTCTCACAGCCCACAGTCCTGCATGCATCTGGGAACCGGGAGCCACGGGAGATTATCTCAGAAATTATCAGTCAAAAAACTGATTTGGGTTGGAAAGCTTTTACCGATTTGGGAGATCGGAGTTCATAAAAACATATTTTAACCAAGCAGTGTCTTAAAAAAAACAGATACATTTGTGGGTTTTGTAAAACCACTAAATGCTGGAAGAGATTCCCTTAGTGCCGGGTGTTTTTGTGCTGTACAATTATGTGGGGCTTCATGCGAAAACCGGTGGACTCTGCCTCCTCACTATGACTGCATAGCAGAGCTGTGATTTATTTGTTTTGAATGTGTACAAAAACGTAGAACTGTCCAGACATTATCTTCATGCGGTGAGGAAGCTTTGTGTGGGCGTTAGCCACCAGAACTGCATCTATAGCTCTTGACTCCCAACGTTCTTATATTGTGCATGTCTGTGAAATATATTGGCTAGGTTTGCTCGCCACGTTTAAATCAATAGGGGCAATATTTTACTCTAACATTTGGAAATTAAACTTGGATTACAAATCAATACCGGACAACAGTATGCATCACGGAATTTCCTGTTCATGCTGGACACTCCTGCATTGAGATTTAAATCCCACATATCTAACTGAAATCTTTTTAAAAAAATATCATATATATATACACACATGCATACAGTCTTACATTTAAAAAAATGATGTCTGGATTAATTATAAACATACATTTTTAGTGTTATTGAAAAGATACTAATTAGCCAGTGATTTTGCGTCATGTCTTATGTTTGGCAACTGTACCTTATTGGGCTGATTGCTCTAACTGTTGCCAGTATGAATCTCTCTTTAGCTGAAGGCACTAAAAACAGATTTTTATTTTTACACTTTTCATTATAATTTTTTCGAGGCCTTGAGTTATTTCCAATGCTGCTCACTGATTATTCCTGTATTTATTGCATGACGTATTTACAGTTGAAGGATGTACATTAGGTTTATTTATGCAATATTTCTTAAGGTAAACAGCTATGATTACTGTTCATCCAACAGCAAATCCATGACAAAAGAAAACTTTTTGTTCAATGGGTAAAATGAATAATAAATAAAAAACCAATCACATTCAAGACTTGTTTCAGATGCTGCTTGTATGCTTGATTACAACCTAATTCCCTACATTTCCCCAACATCCACTCTGGTAATAAGTAGGAAATTATGTTTTTCATTTCAAATGAACAGAAATAAATCATTCTGAAACATTCTAGTTATTTCGTAGATTTGTAAGACGCAGAGAATCCATGGCTGAATACATAAAGAGCGAAACTCCGGTACATGAATGAAGGAGTTGAAGTTCTATGTTTTGACCGTTTGACCACTTTCGGTCGCTGATGAAAACCTCGAGGACATCCTCCACCGAAAATAATTCCATGTTTCCAATTTGTGCCCACCGAGAATTCAGGCCACTGGCAGTTTCCTTCAAAGTGAAGCGACACAGAGGAAACTGGGCCTCCATGCTGGCTCCCGCTACCGAGAGAAGAGAGCTCTCCATCTTTTTTTCAGGATTGCTGGAGGGAACCCAAGTCGGTGGCAGATGGCGGCAGGATGAGACTCAGAGACAACCTGGCGGGAGCTTGGAAAGTAAGCCAGGAAGCGGCAGCTCTCGAGTGCTGAGCTGGTCCGCACTGGATAAAAGGGAGGCGGCCCCCCTCCATATGGTCCTCATTGCTATGCCTGATCACAAAGAGGGGCCCGTAGACACGGCGCCATTGTCGCCGGAGTGAGCCGAGGATCGCTGGAGAGGAGCTAACCGATTTTGAAGGCAAAAGTGTGGAGGTATTTTTGAAAGTTGGACATGGAGCAAACTCGCCCATTAGTATTAATGCCGTCGTATGAAACAGAGAAAGCGGAACGAGGGATCCATGCAGACGTCTCCATTAGGAATCGGATTTGAACCCAGAGAGTTAAAGGCTTTATCTTCACATAAAGAAGTTAGATTAATATTGATGTTCCTGGTTGAAAAGATTCTCGGCAATGGGAGGAGAAGAAGTGCCCCTTAATTTTGCCTCCATTCAAAATAAACCCCAAAGGGCCTCGGGGGTAGTTGTTCTCCCTCCCAGACAGTGACTACATCATTCCCCCTCCTCCATCTCAATCTCTTCCTTCTTTCTATTCTCTGATCAATAGTCTTGACCTACCGCTCAATATGGCCATAAATCACCTAATTTATTTTTCTACTTTCTCTCACTCTTTCAGTGGTACGCGCCTAACCAACCACAGGGAGAATAAAAAAACTGGAGGTAATAGGAATGAAGCCACAACATCTGTATTAAAAAAGACTCCATCTTCTCCTTCTGCTTGGTTTATGTTGTGTTTGTGCAACAGTTTGAAGAAAAACGGAAACTGAGCCTATAAGACGTCCATCTGTAATTCAGAAGAGTCCAGCTCAACGCAAATCCTGGCCAATACGCACCCTCGCACGCAATTCTACACACGTTTATCACAGTCTCAGTCTGTTAATGGTCCTGCAAGGTGAATGTAGCATATGATTGGGTTATTTTCAGAAAAATCAAAGTGGGGACTCGACCGCCAATCCATCAAAGTGAACTTTTTTCTCTGCGGTGGCCTGAGGGGCCATAAGCTCACCGTGTATGCACTCACCAGGAGTGGATACTTACAGTAAATGTTAGGCGCAGAGAAGTGTGTGTGTGTGGGGGGGGAGCACCTGATGTAGGTTCAAATTTATAGTCTGTGTTCATGCACTGCTGGTTTTAGCATTAGTATTATAGCACCTCAGCCCCAGCTGAGTAATTAATTGTGGGTGACGCCAAACTAGCACAAAAAGTACCACGCTTTGATTACTGTGCTGGGAGGCTTCTTTCTGTGGGCCTTTGTAATATTTTCTCAGGGAGAGGTAGAGAAGTTGGGGGAAAAAAGGCAGGAAGAGGGTGGGAGAAGAGAGGAGAGGAGAGATAAGTAATGTGGAGCTGACTGGAAGAGTCTTTAGCTCATCTCTGTTCATTTGTCTTCATTTCCTCTTTTCACAGCGCTTAGCCCAAAACTGGCCCACACCGCTGAAGAGAAGCTCGGCCGTGCACGTGAGCGCGCACAACTAGGTATGTGAACATAAACAAGGGCTTGCAGGTTGTGTGCAGGTCTCCCACATGCATGCTCACTCACAGCCAGCCATAATCGCGCCATTATCATCGCACTGCCCGGCCTCACATATGGGTACGAACAGTCTCTTTATGTCTGTTTATTTATAGAACCTTTCTCATTCGTCACCGTCCTCTAAGGAGAGCTGTTCTCCAATTAGGCACGGAGCCGCAAACTGCTGCAATCAGCCGTTTGGCGACGTCTATTTGGGCCCTTTGTATATTTGACACTTATCTGACATATTATCAACTAACGAATCCAATTCTTGATAGAGAAAAAAGCCGCTGAGGATTTAATCCACGATAACTATAATCATTAGGCATGAGGAGTGGTTTTAATTATCAAAATGAGACATCTGCGGTGACACTAATATCCGACATGTGTTGCGTAACCTCGTTTTGGGCCCTCTGTGGCATATGAGGCAGTACAACCTGTGTACTAGGCTGGCTGCCTTTTTCCTGCACGCTTCCCAACAACGTTACATAGTTAGTGCTTTCTAACTGAATTCGTTATGTGAGGCGGATAAACAGATGACGTAAGTGTCTACAGAGTTGGAAAAATGACAGTCGGGTCTGTGGATAACACATCTCGTCAATAATGGAGAAAAACGAGAGAAAAAACAGACGTTTTTGACAGGCTTATTTCACAACTTATATTTATCTGTAGTTCTACATTGAAATTTTAATTGCCGTGCTAATTATTCATCCTAAATGAGCCGATTTAAGATATTCACAGATTCAGTGGGAATGGAAGAAAGTGAGGTGAAGTATTTAAAGAGCGGTGAAAAGGTTTTTCGTGGATTAACTTTACTTTGAAAGTTGATTCTGGAAACGCTCCGGCAGTGGCTGTCTCCTCAAAGCGTAAAGGTTCTCTCTGTTTCATAAAAAAAATACTCATTATTCTTCAAGATCCACAGACAAAGCGGCATCGAATACTTCCCTCTGTCAGAAAAAAACGAATGTCAACACTTCCAGCCAGGCCGAGCGAGGTGGTTGACATGAGTACCATGAGTACAATCCGGTTGCTCTGGGCAACCAGTCAGTTGTCAGTTGTACGGCTCTGCATGGTTTGGGGATGCTCTTATCAAATGACTGCACATTCCACTCCTAACGTGGTGCATATCTCCTCCACAGAGATGGAGAGGGGGGTTTTGTTTACTTTTCACGGCGTGAGGGGCTTTTGTTTGGGCGCGTGCGTTGTGCCAAACAGAAGGAAATCAAAACAACCTGGAGGAGAGGAAGAAAGAAAAGGTGAAGAGGGAATTCCAATCAGTGCAAAGCAAATGGGTCCAGCGAGGTCAATCTCCTGTAGCGCTGTTTGGGCTCGCGTTGCACGTTCCCGAGGCTAATTTCCATTTAAACGCGCGCACGAAATCCGGCTTAATGCAGAGAATGGGTCGAGCGTGCGACCAACAGCTTAATTAGGCGGGTGAATATCTCCATTCTTGCGGTGAGGGCGAATGAGAAGACGACAAACAAAGGAGACTTACGCCTCGTGACGTCTGTGGGCGATTTGAAGCCGGTAGTGTGCAGTCAGACTGTAACATATAGCACATATAGCACACTGCATATTAAGCACCCCCGGTGCTTAATATGAACATCAGCTGGTCGGGATTCAGAATCCCCTTTAAGGACGTTTGAGTAGAGACGTCGGGATCAAAAGTGAGACTCCTGGTGGTTACAGGAGAAAGTCTGGCATCACAAGACATCAGTAACACTTGTATTTGTGCAAACACCTTCATTAAATATAAGTGGCCCCTAATATAATCTGGGAAATGACTCTATTAGGGCCTGAGTGCCGGCATGTGCCGTAATGCTGCGAAATCCGCGCCGTAAAATGTCGAGTGTGAATTACGGCCCCAGTAATCTGATAACTACAAGATAGTTTATTGCTTCCTTACTGGGAAACTCTGTTTGCTCAAGCCAAGAGCTCAAGCCTAAAATGGCTTTGCTTAAAGACACTCCAGCAGAGCGGCGGCTGAAGGGCTCTGAGCTGTGCAGCTTGCATTGTGTCATTTGGTTAAAGGAGGGCTTATATTTCCAATATATCATGCACTAATGGAGCCTTGTTATGGCTTGTGGTATCACTAATGCATGAAGTAGTCATGCATAGGCCTCTCCTACCAAGGAAACCGAGAGGCTTATTGCATCATACAGCAGAACTGACAATAGATGAATGCAAATACAAAAAAAAAATCTAAAACAGAGTAGAGCTGACAAATACAAAGTAAGTTTGATTACATTTAATGGGTATGTATAGCTGAGATAATTAGACAGTGAACAGAAAATTCATCAGCAGGGCTTTTGGAAAAATAAAGCAATTAGTTTCTATTGTTAACCAAAATAAAGCATTTAATTGACTGTCCTGGAGCAATAGAGGTCAAAAGATGTCATTTTCATAAACAGGGCATTTAAAAGAAATTACTGTTATTATTTTGGTATTAATCAGTTCCTGGAGGAGGAATCTGAAAAAAGGAGCTAAAACAATGGAGACCACTAATAAAGTCCTAATTTATGGAGTTATGCAAAAATTGTGCGTTAGTTATTACTAAAACTAGCAAGTATGGACTCGACAGAAAACCTCATTATGCTAAAACAAATTTGCTGGAAATAAATCTTTCTATATTTCTACTTTTAAAGCACCTGCTTATGTTACAAAACAGTACAAATGAATTATAAAACCAAGTGGATACTCATAGCATTGGCTCAGTAAAGCCTGAGGGGAGTCTTACAAATCTTGGTGGAGAAATCAACCCTTAACTTAATTATTTAAAGTGTTTAAAAATTGAAGTGACTCCTTGATGCCAGAATATATCTCCAATAACAAGTTTGCTGGACATCCTTCATGAAGAAAATAAGAATGGATAATAAATCAAAACTATAATAATATTCTATTATTCACAGAAAGTCTGCCTTTTTCTTTTATTTTAGCTATCCTAAGTTTGAGAAAGCAATTTACAGCGCATTTCACACACATATATCCATCATACACACCTTCAGTGAAGGCTACGAATAAAAATATATAATGAGAGTCTTAACTGGGGGAACTGGAAGCACTGTAGCAGCTAAACCAATGAAACTTAAAACTGGAAAGGAGGAATTGTAGATCAGTGCAAACGACTTCTTTATTTCTCATTAGAACAGTTAAAATGGCCTGAGGTGCTGTATAAGCAATTCAGTTCAATTAATCTAGAATTAGGAAGGACTAGAATGTCCTGAGTTTTTCTCCTGAGTAACATTTTACTGACACTCCCCAAATACTTAAGTCTAAAATTCAAGGCATTCTTCTAAATATGTAAATAAACGATTATTTCATGACGTCCGACTTCCGATTTCTGCCAACAATCAGCACTCAGAAGACATCCATTTGGCCCTGCGTATGTTTTCAACACTTTTTCTGACATTTTATTAACTGACAAATCCAATACTTAATTGAGAAAAAAAAACCCGCCGAGGGTTTAATCCACGATCACAATAATTATTAGGCAAAAAATAAATTACTTTAACCATTCTTCCCCTCAAAACACGCACTGTTAAATGACAAATGTAAACAAGATAAGATAAATACACAATTATCGGGAAGTTGAAAATAGAACTTTCCGGCACCGAGGACTAATAGCGCAAAACAAGGGGGGGAAAAATCACGAGAAAACAATGATAAACTTAATTGGAAATGGATGAAAGGAGGCTCTGCTGCTGAATGGTGTCGGTTTAAACAGAAAACTTCAGCAAAGTTTGGATCAAACTTAAAAAAAGGCCTTCTGAATGCGTGGACAAAAAAAAGAACTGAAACCGCTGGGTTTCCGCTTTGGCGTTTCACAGCTGACCAACAGAGCATTTTCCACTGCCATCCAGAACAATCTGTCTTTCCATCTGCTGTCACCCTCAGCTAAATCTGTCTCTCATTATCTTCAGACGGAATTTTCACGTTTTGAAGCGGAACCAAAAATGAAGTCAGCCGCTGCTCGTGACTTTTTGGTCTCATCTGTTGGTGGAATGAAAAAGTTTGTAAAGCCTACCGGTGGGTAACGGCAGAGCGGATGCTGATTCTGGCTGACCAGAGCGGGCGGTTACGGGTCACAGTTCAGTCCGCAGTCAAACTGAGGTCACTCTGTGTTGGTGAACTTTGACCTTTGGGGGAACCTTCGGGCAGACTAAACCCTTCACAGTTAGCCATCAGCGGCCGGATTTGTAGAGAAAAAGCTGCTTGCAGGAAGCTGCTGGTACACATAGAAACCTTATTATGGGCATTAATCTTCATGTGTCCGTCGATTCTTTTTCATCAGTTACGCATTTTCTTCTGGGATCTCCAACTAAAAGTGTTTTAGTATATTTGAAATATTGTCTTTGGTTTATAAAGGCCTTCATGCTTTTATCATGATCTCATATATGACTTTTAATTTCAATTGGAGTCTATTTTGAATGAATTATATTAGATGCATTATTTTTTGGCAGAATATGAAGATTTGTTAATAGTCTAAGTATTATAGTTTTTTCCCTTAAAGGTCCCAACCTAAATTCTTTATGGGTATTCCATATTCCAGATGTGCGCGTTTTGTCATGTGAGTGAACGGGTAAACGGCGAGGTTCGGGGGGGGGGGGGTGGGAGGGGTTTCGTTTGCCTCCGTCACCGCGCCACGCGTGGCCCGCTTCGTCAACCAGAGTGTCTAAATAAAAATGGAATCGTGTAAACACAAATGCAACAGAGTGACAACAAAACATGCCTCATTCACAGACACTGGCTTCCTCTGGCTTCCAAATCTGTCTCTTTTTGCTCCGCCGCTTATCTGTCATGTCGTGCACCGACCAATTTATATGGAAAACACTATTAATGTGCGGCAAGAAATACATCTCCCACAAATGACAGAGTCTCCTAAACCATATGGCACATATGCTTCATCTATTAGAGGCCTTTTTTGGCTTAGTGATGCACTATCTGCCCATGTTGAACACATATGGAAACACAGATAAATGCTTGCCTTTGTTTCTCCGGGCTCCCTCTAATTCTCCACACTTGTTCCGCTGCACTCTTCGCTTTTCTACCTTTGGGAACAGAGTGGGAAGAGGAAACGCAGGGAAGGTATTCATTTCTGACTCATCATCCAGTCAAAAGCATGATATGTCTCTCCCTGAAGGTCCTTTTAATGGCCCCTCGTCTGGCTGGCATCCGTCTAAGACTGATTAGGACGGTAAACTCTGACAATGTATCAGCCGGAATTAGATCAACTCCTCTCAAGTGGACATGAGGTCATTTTTGGAAAGTAAGACAAGTGGAACAACACCACTAGCGTCCCTCATCAGTGACTACAGAAGACAATAAGAGACCTTGAGAGAATTGAACTGCTTTCATTGTGGCCGTTTAATTCCTGGGCCGCCAGGGAACGGGTGCAGATATAAAAAGATCTGTGCAAGGCATTCTAGGATGGAGGTGACCCCAACTGAGCAATTTCCTCTTCACGCCGTCCACATTTCGGTTTTGAAGAGAAGCCATCTTTGGCTCTGGGAAACGTGCGGCGTGTGCTTTATGTTTGCCAGGCTTTGGTTTTTCCTGGAGTTCGTCGATCTCACGCTGCCTTCGATTTTTCCTCGGGAGCTCCTTTCATATTCCCACCCTATAAATATGAGTACAATAGCGAAAACGGAGGCCGATTTTATCCAAACTGACGTAAGGTTTCTTTCTTTTGACAAGCAGACAGGACAAAGCTGCTGCCGAGCTTTTTCATTCGTCAAAACAAAGACGTCTCAAAAAAGAATTTGGACCTAGATCAAGCTGGTAAATATGTGGAATTGTCATTGGAGGGTTAGCAACTATCAGGCAAGAACTCTGAAATTTAGACAGCATCTGATTCTCTTTAGCTATTAAGTGCCAGAAAGCATTAATGTTATTCAGTTGTGGTAAATGTGGGGTAATTCATATGGTAAGCGTTAGAAATGGATGCTCCAAAAACACATACCTGTACCTGTATACTACCTGTGTGGTAAAGATGTGAAAATAGCTATTTTCGTTGGAAAATCTAATGCAGAAACCGGGTGAGTGAGAGACAGAGAGAGAGACCCAGGGGCCTTGTTCCCCATTATGCATTCAGCGTTTTTCATTTCCATGCACCACAGCAGGAGATACAATGTAGTCCACTGGAATGTGAGTGTGTTTGTGCATGTGTGAAGCCTCACTGAGCCCCTGCGCACTGAGCAGGGCACAACTGTTTAAGTGAGCACTTACCACTAAATGATGAAATTAAGTGTATTACAGCGATACCAAACTGAAATTGTTAGCTGCTCAAGTCATCTGGTCTTTTATATTTTTTTATTGTGGTGCTATTCTATCTGCCAGAACTCTGCTCAAGGTGCAAATACAGGTGGAGCTCATTTTTCTGAGGCTTAAAGCGCTTTGAACGCCACCAGCTAAGAGCAACTACTAGATTTAATTGATCGGTGTGCATGCATGCCAAATTATATCTTTATATTTCAATTTGTTGCTAATTTGCAAATATTTGCTTGTTACACACCCAATTAGAAGATATGAAAATATAAACTATCCACCAAAGCCCAGCTGTGATCTTCTGATTAAACCAATTTGTTAAATTGTTAAGTTCTAGTTTGATGTCCAAGCACCTCTTTAAAAAAGGTATTATTTTGCCATATGTGGGCTTTTCTATTTGCGCGTACCTTAAATGAGATTGGAGAAAAAATTAATGAACAAACAATGCATGAAAAATGTGTTGTTGGAGGGCTTCAAAATGAAACATTATTGTTTTGAACACGGTTATTACACCGTTTTCATTAAATCTTATCTAAAAAATAACGGCATCAATATCATGAAAAGTTTTTTTCTAAATTTGTTATGCTCTCCCAAAACTCTACAACGTTTCAGGCCTTAAAAAGCCCATTTGGGACACATTTTGTTCACAGTGTCATTAGGAAAGCTTGGATGAAAATTCTTTAAGATTTAGAAACGTTCCGGCTTTTTATCACAGATTGAAATCTTTACAAATAGATTTGAGGATTGAAAATGTTAAGAGTTTCTTTAATTTTTTGCACCAGGAATTAGGAATTAGGAAATGAGGATGCCTTAGGAAAGTGGTTTTATTTTAATAATCGCTGGTTTGATGCCTAATCAAAGTTGCTGAGTTGACGGCAAAATATCCTTAAGGAAGATTAACCAGACTCAGAGAGCATGATGAAGACCCTAAAACACATTTCTAGTTCCTAACTCACCACTTCAGGAGATGCAAGCTGAGGGGTAAAACATTTGGACAGACCCCAAAAGACAAAACAATGTATGATATCTGGAGAATCCTTTTTTGGTGAGAAATCCACAAAAACAAGAAACGCGCGACTTTGGAGGAAAAATGTTTAAATAATCACCAGTTGCCACGGGGGGCATTACTGGTACTGACAAAAAAGTTTTGCCTCGAGCAATAAAAAAGTTTGTGAAAAGAAAAAGAAAAGAAGTACAGTCTAACTTAATGCACTTTGGAATCAAAAATCCTCAATTTTCAACTGAAGCCGAACTTTTGCGTGTTAACATTTGAAGCCCATCGTCGGAACGCTCGGTTAAAAATCTTCAAGCAGCCTTTATGATTTATGATGACGGACCTCTGTGATCTCTGGCGATTGGCTAAATCATTTATGAGGAGTCTTTTCTTTGCATCCCTTGTGCTCGCGTTTCAACCCGGTGGCCTCGCGTTTGAAGGCTCCGCGTTAAAAACAAGGACGGCCGAAAAACACCTGCCGGAATCACACACAGGAGGCTACAGGTTGAGGATGGCGTGCGTGCGTGTGCGTGCACGTGTTAGGGATAGAAAAGGTCACCATGAATAGTGCATGAGGGACGGGTGGGGAGGGACTGTTCGATGTCCGTCACCTTCCTCCACATCGTGTCCAGCTGCTCTGGGTGGGGGTTGTCGCCGGCCGGACGCTGGTGTGTGTCTCTGCTGCGTGTGAGTGGACCGACCCGCAGTCATCTCTTCCATATTCATGCCTCGACCTTACCCGTATGCATTCAGCTCCACATGAGCCCCTTTACATCTTGGAAATTGGGCTGGAAATAATGGGACAAGGCATGGGGGGGGGGCTGAGGTTTGACCTTTGACCCACATTTATTTTGTGTGTGACTGTGTGTGTGTGTGTGTGTGTATGTGTGTTCGTGGGGGAGGGCCCGATTAAAGTGCCTTGACTGATGCAGATAAGGTGAATTTATGCTCCGGTCGCAAAACAATTACATTGCCTGAATAAGAGTAGATTGAAACAGTAGCCTGGGCCATTAGATTTAACTGCAGCTTCATATGTGCACACAGGCGCAGCAAAAACCCAATTTACCCGGTTTTGTGGCTAAAATGTTTGCCTAATATCCATCGATCCTGCATTAAGCAGCACAACTGTAACTGTCATGACACTTGGATACATATCAAAATGATTTAAAACCATGCTGGAATTATGAAAAAAAATAAAAATGATGCGGGACTTCAGTAGTTTTCACGGTCAAATTGTTTTCCTGTTATTGTTTAAGTTTTTCGTGCAATAAGATGTGAGAGTGGAATCAAAAGGGACACAAACAAACAATGTTCAACTGAAAACGGCTCATAAAAAGAAAGAAAATGGCGAATGGAATGCACTCGTTTACTGAGAGGCAACTGCTGAGTGGAAACTTTAGTGTGGATAAGGTTTGGGTTTAATTTAACAACTACCTCACTGTGAAATGAGCAATTATAAGATTTCGGTTTTACTGCTGTCACCTGGACTGAAAAGGGCTGAAAAATGCTTTTTTTTTTTCAATCATTTGCTGCTGTAAAGAGTGTCGCCTTTCTTTTCTAATGTCTAGTTGATTTATTAGCCAGGAAACAACATTCAGTGTGGAGTAAAATTTGTTAAAAATCTATTGGACCCATGGAGCTGGAGAGCTGTTTTCAGCTGCATTATGGGAAATGTAGCATCCAGGTTATAAGACCAAAAAAAAACTTAGAGTGCAATAATCAGGAATAATTAATAATCCACTGACACCTGTGCAAATTTATAGTTTTGATATACGAGACATTTTATAACCATCAAAAGAAAGCCTGCTGAAGATATGAGTAATGCAACATTTGGGACAGTAGAGCACGCAGAAGACAAAAGCAAATAAATACGCTTCAGTGTTCCAACTTGAAATATGGCGATAATAACTTGGAGATTATCATTGATCTCAAACCAAAGAGACTCAAAATGCCCGTCCCTAGAAGGATATTTCTTATAATCTGGGCCAACCAAGTGTCAGCGCTGAGAAAATGTGCTGGGCAGATTTATTATCACCCAAAGTACGAGAACAGGCTGCACCTCCCATTCCGCACACACAAGCTGAGCGCTGGCCTACCTGTCTCCATTTCCTCCCTCTCACTTCTGTACTTCATTATTAATCTTTACACCAAGTCCCTCTCCAGTCAGAACTCCTTTAGCCAGGGCTCAGTAACTGATACGTTTCCCAGGGGTCGGACCTAAAATAGCTTTATCAGAGCTGATGAACACTTCGTTTTTCCCTCTGAAGAGCCCGGTAGTGAATTTAGCGTGAACGGGGGAATTGTGGACCTGAGACCTGAGACCTGGGACGGTAAATTCCCACCTGAGTTTCTAATGGCACGCCCTTCCTGCTCGGCGTTGATTCCCCGATGGGCCCCGGGCTGCGCCATATGGCCCCGGACAGCACCCAAACAAACACAAAGCCAGAGGGACTCTGTGTCGGCTTATGCAACGCAGGGGCAATCGTGCATAATCCCCAAATATCCCTAAGTCCTTATCCCCCCATAAACAACAGAGAGGTTTAGGAGCTGCAAAAGGCTCTGGCAAAAAACACCGGGACACAGATCCCAGGACCCGCCCCCCATTGGTGCTCTGAAAACTTACAGTTGAAGCTGCAAAGATAAGGTAGATACCTCAGTCATTTCCCCCAAAACTAAAAATGACACAAAGCAAGAAAATGACGGAGGGGGAAAAAAAGGCTTTTGAGGGTATTTGCGGGCACAAACTTCCATTTCCAAAGCCCAGAAAATATTTCTGCTCTCTGTGAAAGAAGCTTTGATTGCTCGCAGGTACTATTTCAGCACAATGCGGGCTGCACCCCCCCCCCCCCCCACTCCAACCGACTGAGCTCCGCAAAACGCGAGGAAAAAAAATAAGACAAAAAGAAGGAGTCCTTATTAAATGTACCGGTGTGTTGTGATCTGTTTGCTGATGGGGTTTACCATCCACAGGTGGTGTTATGTATCCTGTGTCTTACCCTAATTCTATTAAATTCGAATCAAACGAGATATCCGGCTGGATAAATTGGAAGATAAGGCAGCATCGGGAGGATTAATTGTTTGTCGTGAAAAAAAGGGAAAAGTGTAATTACATCAGAAATCTCTGATCGTTCCCTCATTTTTTCCACCAAAACTTTCTAATCCGCAGTTTCCACTCCTAATTCTATTGCAACCTCTCGTGCTTTAATGATTCTGATCATTGGAACTGTACAATTTGCTCTTATGGAGAGCTTCCTCAAGGAAGCTTTTCCACCTTCTCTGTCTCGCCCGAGTTTACGTTAAAAAAAAGTCGAGCTGAAAGAAGAAACTCGCTAAGCAACAGCAAAGGGTTGTGTTTCTGTTCTGACTGCCTTCACAACGAATAAGATGAGCTCTGCTGTCTTTCTTGGCTTCAAATAGACGACTGCACTTGTCAAAGGCAAATTTCCTGCGAGTGGCACGTTCAAGACGGGAAGTATAATGACACATCTTCTGGAGTATGTGTTGCATATGCTGCCTCCATCTGGGAAAACGCAACAATCTGGACTCATTAAAAAAACCCCTCTACACACACATTAGCATGTAAAACCTTCTATTAGAGTAACTGCGATTAGTATTAATGGAGGAAATGAAAGCTGTAATGTTCTGGTGAGTGTCTGAAGGAGCTGTGCGGTTTAGTCGGTCTGTCGAACAGAGATGGTAAACTATGGTTCCATGTGCATCAGAAAGCTAAATTTATATCAGCGGTGGTGTGAAATGAAGCAATTATCCAAGTAAGGAAGAAAAGGAAGGAAGATGGATGAGCTGGAAAGTTCATTAAAAAGAAAGATCTGTGACTTCGAAGCTGACTTGCTGTATTTGTCTACAGACTTGAATTACATCTCAAGTCTTTATCAGCACATGTTGGGTTGTCACGAAGACAAAGGACAACTAAGGTATACTATATTTGATATAGTATATGTGTTTTCTGATGAACATGTTAGAAAAACTTACTGAGGCTTGTGAGGAAAAATGTCCATTTTTCAGCGATACAAAAACCAACAACAACTTATTTTTCTCCAAAATTGCACCAGTGGCATCAGTCTGCATCTTTATTTCCAGATATTGAAAAAACTGATGCATCAGATATCGAATAAAGAAAGAAAAAAATACGGACCTGTTTGTCGGTAAGTGTTTGTAGCTCTGTGGGAATGGCCTATTAAGTAAAAAATGCAGAAAACCTGAACGTCTCCGTCTTTTGTTTACACAGAAAACCTGAAAACATCACTTACAAAGAGCAGAATTTAGTATCCAAAATGAGTGGCAGTGGAATTGTCCACTTAAAAAACTGGGAGCCGTCCGTATTTTGGTGGTGCCACCTCTTAAAACAACTGAAAACCACTTTGAATAATTCATTTTTTCCAACCTAACAAATGTTAAATTTGGACTTTGGCGTGCATTTGGGAGGATTTGAATCCTAAATAAATCAGAAAAGGCATACCAGTAACAAGCCAGTTTTATTTTGATATTTTCTCCTCTTCTTATTCTTCTTCTTGTGCATGTAAAATTAGCTGTTTAATCTGCATTGAAAGCCACCTCTTATATAAAAGACGGCTGTTGAAAAATTGAACAACTGACAGCTCTGCTGTACCTACGTGGTGCACAGAGTTAAGAAGAGTGTGCTGGAATAAAGTGAAGCATGCACTGTCTCCACTGATTTCTCTCCTGGCTCATTAAAACTTGATGAACCTGAACACTCCCTCTAAAAGCAGCAGCAGCTATCTGACAGAGCAGGGCTGTCCTCCGGCCATTAACATAATGTGTTCTGTGATAGAAATGGGCAGGATTGTGAATACAAAATTCATGGCAATTTAATTGTTTTCTAAACTATAATACCAATATCTCAGATTTCAGCCTTTTTTTTTTCTCTCCGAACCATTCATCTAATTAAGAGTAAAGACTTTTACGGCAAAAATGGGTCAAGTCTTGGGAGGATTTTCCTGCAGTTTTCCTGATGTGTGCAGAGGGTTGTTTTGGTTTCGCAGTCCACCGCGCGACTCATCACATCAGCTGCAGGAGATACTCGTTTTATTAAGAGAAAAACTGATATTTAAGCACAGGCGAACCAAAGCGTTAATTAATTTTTGCTCTTTTGGGTTTTTGTTTCTGTTTTTTTTTTTCCCAACGTTGAAGAATGAGCTGCTCGGTTCCTCCTCAGTTTTGCGGCATGTAAAACACATCATTTCCTGCATGACGGCAGACATTTCCCCAGCGTTCAGCACAACAGATGAAAATCCTTTTATGATAAGATACAGTCTGAATTATTTACTGGGAAAAATCTACCAAAAGCGGACGGGACCTAGGAAAAAAAAGGGACGGACTTAAAGGAAAACGTTGTGCATTGTGACCGTTAAAAATTTAAAGTTTCTCAAAGCAGCATCTTGGTGAGTTAAATATGCATGGTTGTTTGCATCATTTAACTTCACAGAGACTAAGTAAGATCTTTCAGACACCCACAAATTCCCAAACCGGTGAGCAGGCCTCCACCAAGACATCATTTTTGACTCCTTAAGTGCCAGTGTATAACAAGTCAAAACTAAACTCTGTTGGAGTTTGCCCAGAAAATACTCTTGATGAGTGAGCAGCCGGATGGGACTGGTTACCATCTCGTAGTTAGGTTAACTTTGCAATGCATCCTTTGACAAACATCCATCCCCGGTTTATTTACCTGCATTGGAACCAGGGTGTGCTGATGCATGCTAATGGCCCAGTGTGCATTCGTGGGAGTTGTCTGTCCCTAAAGCTAGCCGTTTGCCTATCTGCAATGCCATATCCAATTTTTCTCAGGACCACTGTGACCAATCTAACATCGCCCCAGGTATTCGTGCGCCTGTGTGTGTGTGTGTGTGTGTGTGTGCGCCGGTTTGCCATCTGCCCCTGTCGCTGCCCCGGTCTGGCTGTTGCAGCTCCTGATCTGTGCACCCAAAACAGGACCGCTGAACCCGAATGCCTCGCAAAAAAACAGCTCCAGGTTTGAGCGACTCCGCGCAGAAAGGAGGAGGAGGAGAAATACATCCCCGGCTCTCACTTCATGAGGAAAATATGAAGCCTTGCATCATCGACCCGACCAGATCCCGCTCTCCTCGGCTACAATATCACAGATGAAGTCGGGGGGGTTGGGAATGTGACTGAAACCTAGTATGCCATCAGATGAACCCAGCATGGCACTGAGGTAATTGCACATTCATGCATTTCTCCCCCCCCCCACCCCACCCCCTCTCCATTTGGTGCTTCCGCTTACACATAAAGTCTCATTTTGAAGAAGAGAAATTGTACGGCCTCTCGGGGGGGGATCGATGAGGGCTGCATGGCCGTGAGGGCTCAAATTAATCCCCACCTCTTTGTAGACACGGACACATTGACCGCACGCTGAATTTAAATTCAGCCGAAACACACATTACAATGAGACCAAGCAATGCCTTGTTTAATCAAGCTGATTTTCATCCTTTATTAAAAGTCACCCATCACTGATTAGGGCCTTTCATGTGGCAGAAAAAGTTGACAGCTGAGCCGCTGGTGAAGTACTGCTGACTGGGACCCCTCAAAAAAAAAAAGAGTGGGGAACACTCATCTATGTGAGCACCAACTGGAAAACCCGTTTTAATTAAATTTCTTTATCTGCGTCTGACAAACGCACACTCTCTTCCCCACTAAAGGTCCTTAGTCGTCCCCCCAGGCTGATGGACCCGGAGCGCCCTCAGGGGAAGGGATTTAGGTGGAAGGGGAAGGGAAAAATGGGAATGAAGGGGGGAGATAAATCTCAGGCAAATTTCAGTTCAGGTCAGTTTCTGAATAATGATAACTTTATATTCTCAGTGTGGAGGATGCTGAAAGTCCTAATATTGAAGTTTCCCCCAAACCGTCATGCTTCCACTCTCACAGAATAGTTCCCTTCCTTCTTTTCTGGTGTTTTTTTTCCCATTTCAGTCCTCTCACACATCATCTGTCTTAATTTTTTTAGTTTCCTTACCTCATTGGCGAGTCCTCCTTACTTTTTTTTTTGTAACTTTCTCCTTCTACGATTCTTTACTCCTCTACTTCTTCCTGTTATTATTTGAACATATATTTGATCTTGGTTGTGTTGGTGCTGTTGTTGGTCCTTTATCTTTTGCTCTGCATTTCTAGGAACTGGGACCAAAATGAACAAAAATGTTCCTTTTCAAAGAGTAAAACTAACTTTGAGTATTGTACAGTGGTGTGCAGTTGGTAGTTGTCGTTCTTTCTGTCTGCAGATGTTGACAAAAATGCAGATGCTGTTAAAGTATATAAAAATAACTGTTGTCTCATTGATTCAAACTGTTCTGTTGAAGAGGCTGTGATTTTCGTTTCAACTGAAACCCAAAGTTACAAGTTATGATCTACTCTAGCCTCATGATTTCTCTTAACTATTCAGTTTATACTTAATAAATGACTGGGTGCTTTCTCTCCTCTGTTATTACAAAGTGAGCCGGAGCTGCAGTTTGTCAGCTGTGCCACAGCAGCACAAGCGTTTGGTTATGTCTCAGTTTCATCCATCTAACTGCCATGCATGAGCTCCGTGCACGACAAATGAACAGAATTAGACACGCACAATTATTCTTCACAGAGCCCAGACACGTCCAAATGTACTGTGTAAAACAAAGACAATAAATAGGAAACCAGTTTGAAGTTTACAACATCTTTTTGAATTCTATTTTGCTGCTCTAACTATAAATGACTCAGAATTAACTTGAAATAAGCAACATTTACCGCCATGTGGCTAAAAACTACCCAGCTTCTTCCAGAGCTGGTCTTCAACATTCTGTTTAAAAATCCAATCACTTAATCGTTTTATCCTATTAAAGTTCTTTAAATGATCCTCATTTCATTTCTTCCTTTTGGTCCACATGCGTCTTTTGTTCTGAATTTACCTTTGACCACTTGCCTCTAATCAGTTTATACTGAGGAGGCGGATTATGCTAAGTCTGCAGAAAAGCCCTTAAGGAGTTGGAGGTATAGGTTTGTCAGAATGGGGTTGCGGCACTACCCCAAAATAAGCTTCCTTCTATTAGCAGGTGAAACTGGAGCAATCCATCACTTCAATCCAGAAAAATGACTGAAAGAATGAAAGAACACAATATATTTTTACAGTTCCATACTCAGATTTCTGGTGCATTGAATAACTGATTAAGTGGGTAGTTTCTAGCTGTGTAGTGACACAGGACAGCTGTGGGAGATAAGAGTTGTCTGACACCGGTGGGAAATGTCACGGCTAATACATATCACATGTGGAAGGACTCACACTGGAAGCTTTGTTTCCCACAAGTGTGAGCGCGCTCACTTCCAGTGGCTTCCCACATGTGTGCAGCACATGTCGATTTCCTCGTTGTGTGTGTGTGTGTGTGTGTGTATGTGTGCGTGGTTTCCTTTCGTGTGAAGGCTTTGGGGGCTACTCGGTATACGTCACATAAGATGCTTGGCTCAGAGCTGCATTTGCAGGTGCGCTTAAAGTCGTGTCATTCAAAAACTCAGACATTTGGAGTTATATTCTGTCGTACGGCCGTGAAATCGTGGAAACGGAGTGACACTTGAAATTGCAGCAAAAGAGGTGGAGTTATCCGCCTCTAAGCCCCTTTGCAATGCATGCTTACGACTCTCATAAGCTCTGAGGCACAGATTGCAAGTGAACTGATCTTAATGTGTAAAATTAATTAAATGTGTTTTTAAATAGTGTTATACCTCCTCCTTAAAGTTTGTATTTATTTTGCTGAGAAGAGGAAAGAAATGAATACTAATATTACCTCCTTTTTTCTTTGCAACCTTTAATTCCGACCCCTGAAAATTGTTGGACTACACAATCGTTTTTGCAGTTTCGTAAGTTTCTTCAACAGTTCACACAGTTCACACGTAATTTCTGAAACACACACTCAGTGTTTGCCTTCACTGACACCTACCCCTAATTATGGAGCTGCACAGTGTACTGGAGTTCATGAAACTCCAGCGGAAAAAACAAGCCGAGTGCTCGGCGGAGACAAAGACACACACCAGTCTGCGCCGGGCTTTTTATAGGAAAACCTTTGACATTTTCCATCGCGCATTCCGTTTTTCTGCTCGGCAGAAAAAATGTTTGATGGCGGCAAGGCAACGCTTCCACACCCTAAAGCTTGTTCACATAACCAAATGACAGAAGTGCACACGCACACTGATGCTGTCAAAGCCACTTCCTGTGGACAACCAGTAAGAGTGCAAAATAACCTCCATCTTTCTTTGCTCTAAAAACAAACAAACAAACACACAACTGCTAAATTGCTCAAATAACCCTAAAATGTTCATTCTATTTCTATTTCTCTGCTTCCCTTGTCTCTCTCTCTCTCTCTCTCTCTCTCTGTCTCTCTATCGTTATGGAAATGAGAAAGCAGGTGGACGTGTGCATTTGAAAGAATACTAAACACTCTTTCTATTTGTTCTCTTTTGTGCACACATCCCCGAGGTGTATAGCAAAAACTGAAGTAATGATGAGTTAAATGGACAGAAGGTAAACAAACAAAGCGGGCTTTGGGGAAAATTAATTCTCCTGATGTTGTTTGCGGCGCACAAAACATCACTCAAGTCCTGACAAACAGCCAGACAGACGGGCACATTATTCCATCTCCACCTAGATTAAAGTGATCCCGGCCTTGGTCTGCAGCCCTAATTTACAAGTTTCTGGACTGGACGCACCCCGAAGCACACACAATTCTCCTTTAGAGCCATCATTTCCTGAATGCTATTTAAAGCTACCACTGGTACAGAGGACACATAGGGTACTAATAGGGTTTATATATAGAACCAGTTCCACTATAAAGACTAAATAGTTTGCATTGCATGGGGTCATTTCATTAAAAAACTGACTGGAACCTTGTTCCTTACGGAGATTTTCTGTTTTATTGTAAGAAACACTTGAGAATAATCCCTGGTCTGGTGTGGAGACCCTCTGATTTACTTACATTTACCCATTTACCATTCATATTTAGAGTTATTAACCTAGAGCCTAATTAGCTGTTTTGATTGGAGGTTTTTGTTGGATTAAAACACATCGGGATCTGAGTGGCCATCAACACACTCCTGGTTCTGTCACCGTCTTCCCTCTGAAAGGGTTTGTGAATGATTATTTTCGTCTTTGTGTAAACCCTTCTCAACTTGATACGAAATTTGCATTTTTATTAGGATGCTGACAAAGAAGATTGAATTCATCGCGCCCATTTACTATGTCATCGTTTTGTATCATTCAGATGAGAGCGTGCACCGCGCCCGGAGGAATGCTACTCACTCCTGTGAGTGTGAGCACAGATACAAGATTATCACAGAAGAGTTTTCATTTAAACAGGAGCTGATATGTGAGGTAGGATTTGTGAATTGAGTGGCACATCTGAAGATTTTGTGTGTCGTATTTTCGTCTGCTCTCTTCTCTCTTCGCTAGTAAACAACTTATTGACTGGTGGAGGATAACTCAGGAACACCCAAACCAAAGGAGATTAGATGTCTTAATACTACGAGGATCTCCATTAAGCTATTAGAGATTAAGACAAAACGGTTTATCTTTTCCTTTCAACATTCTTCTGGTAGTCTATGTCAAACTGAAATGTAGCTTTTTTTTATCATATTATGCAAAAATGCTCCGCATGTGTTTCTGAAGGCTGACAAAAACACTGATGCACTGTATCTTACAGTCTTCTCTCTTCGTTTCTCTCTTCGTCTCAGGATCTTTTGCACCCTGTCTTGCTTTCTGCTGTCATAAGTCTCATTAAAGCTCCTTGGGGGCAGCTTGTACAGAAACTTACACACACATCCGCGAATTGTGTCGCTGACATGCTGTTGGGGGTTGTGTCGGTGTGTCCAGTGGGAGGAAAAACATACATTCGGAGCAAAACACACACACAGATTGTGGTTGACGTGAGGCTTCCAGGTCCAGAAGTCGGACGTAGGGGATGACGACAAAGTGACAAGTGTTGCTCTAACACAACCCACTGGATGTGATTCTGATTCTGATTCTGATGTGGGTGCGTTTGCATGGGTGAGATTTCCTACTCACCACAGATGGAGCAATTAATATATGACCGGACTGTTTGCCACGATTCCCTGGATTCCTCCGTAAGCACGTGCATGCGAGGTTACTATGACAACAGCCAATAAATTTATTCTGACTGCGAACAAACAAACAAACATCTCCATTCGAAAGTTCAGAGAGGCCACTTCAGCACACTCTGACAGGTATGTAACCTCTAATGCGTGCACGTGTGTGTACACAATGGTGTATTTCCTACCATTCTTGTCAAGGAGTCTTGGAGGAACACGCAATGTTTTCTTAATGCAAACTCAACACAAAGGAAAACAGAGCACACGTACCAACATTTCCAAGCCTGGATACTCACACACACACAAGTTAGTTTTGCTAAAAGTTCATGGAAACTGTAAAAATCTGATCTGGGGGTTTGCTTAATGTTTGTGTGTATGTGTGTGCGGAGAATAGCTGCAGATTTAAGGAAGATACCAACATCGTCTGGTTCAACTACAACCTCTAAACAATGTTTCTGGCTAAGTTTGATAGAGAAAAAAGAGTGGGGAGCTGCAGAGTTCTGACTTCTGCTGCAAACACCGAGCAAAACACCCTTTGGACTGGCACTTCTTAGTATGGGAAGCGCGACTGTGGGACTCGGCTAACAGCTGAATATCAGAGCGCTATATTGTTCAGAGGCACGCCGACACGGCATGCCACTTATTTTTGCCTAATTAACAACCTGACAATGAAATGCATTGCATCGGTTACACTTGCCAGTGCAGCTATTTTCTGACACCGCCACCCAACAATTAAATTACCGCCTGCCTATCACGTTGTAAAGCGGAGCTACGAAAGAGCACCGATTTAAAATAACTCGCTGTTGTGTAAATCCGAAACGCAGCTTCCACTGCTTAGTCGCAGCATCAACATGCAAGGAACACAAGAGGGCTCATTTAAAGTGACATTAGCCAGTTCTCAAAGCTAATTACCTCCAATATATAAGAACCGACTAAACTTTTCTGCCATGGAAAGGAATAAGGGCTCTGGTATGCAGCTAGGAACTTATAATTGTCTCCAGAAGATTCAGATAGTCAAATGGCTCTTATTTGTCCTACTGATCCTATTTCTTTGACTTAATTTCAGAAACCAAGAAAAATGGAAATGATTAATTTTCCATTCTGATTCTTAGTTTATAATTTTTACTGTGAGAATGAGGAAATTCAGTCTGACACAGGCTGAATGAATTCCTTCTTGTTTACTAAGCAACATGTGAGGAAAAACATTTTTTACACTATTATATTCGCGAGTGACATTTGAGCTGAAGGCTGCTAAAAAACAAAACCCACAATGAATTCATTTACTACTTGTATATTTAAAAAACAAAACAGGCTCGGTTAAAGCCGACAGGCTATTTGCAAATTTTCCCTGACCGAGGATCACACCACTAAATCAGCCGTGGCTTACAGGGATTCTGTCTGACACTTTCCTGATCACAGCTACAGAGAGCTCGGCATCCTCTGCATCTAAATGAAACAACCACGAATCTTTACAAAGTCTGAGCCCCCCTAAATCACCTGCATCCATCAGGCGGGGCCGGCTTACTTTCCGGCCGCGGGCGTAGCGTATCAAAGGAAACCTGTATCGTTAACTACGCAAACAATCACGCTTTGTAAAGGGGTCAAAAGCAAATGGTGCTGCACTTTACAGCCCGGGCCCACACAGCTCTCCCCAACTAATGTTTTTCTCTCCTTGGACAGCTGCTTCAAAGCTATCTCGGGCCGATCGATACTGGGTGAGGTGAGGTGAGGATGAGTGAAAACGGTGAATGGAGAATGAAAGTAGACACCGCGTCTGAGAAGTAAAGCCAGCGCAAATGCTCCTGATGCACTCAGTCCTCCAAATGACCTGCAGGGGATTCCTATCGCTCCTAAAAATGGGCCTCTATTAAAAACCTATTTGAAAAAGAGCCCAAGTCGCAGCTCGAGTCCAGAGCGCAGGGAAGATGGTGAAGGCCGGGACGGAAAACTTGAGCCTTGCTAAAAAGTTGTCCGACAAACCCGTGGTGGCTTCCGTCCACCCTTCATCCACGTTGGGGACAAAGTCCACGAGGAACGGTGTCCGCTTTTCACTTTCCCCCCTTTTGAGCAGGGCTACTTAGCGACACTGGACACCAAGCCCAGCGAGTCGACACTGGACAGGCAGAGCCGAGGGGTCAAAGGTCAGCGGAGCAGTTTGAAAGCCATGTGTGCTTTGAAAGTGCAACAAACTTTAGACTGATAAAGTCCAGGCTACGAGAGCAAGCTAATGAGCACCCCTCGGTCCGAAACTGGACACGGCAACAATTTAATCATAACTTAATAGCGTACTTTTTGATATCTTGATGTGAGACATTCTCCCCCAGAACCCCCATTCTGGCTAGATGAGGTAGATATTTTTTCCTCTGTTGTGTGAAATCTATGATGTGAAAAGATTTAATTAAGATAGGCTGAGGAGTCATAATTAATTCTGCCTCTCTCGGAGTCGGGCTTACTGTCATGAACACAAGGAAAGGCTTTGGCTGAATAAATTACAGGGGTATTGTGTGCGTGTGTGTGTGCGCGTGCGTGTGTGTGTGTGTGTGTACGCTTCTCCCCAATCTGAGGAGTAATGAATGCCGCACAGGTCGAGCCGAGTGAAAGTTGGGTCAGGTACAGTCCGCGGTGCTCTCCAAAGTGTGAGTCAGCCCACCGGCACTTCATCTATTTATTCATTTTTTAAAGCCATTCCACTGTCTTATATCAAATCACATTTCAGCCCGGGAGTTTGCTTTGACTGTCAGTGAGGAGCGTCCTCTGGAGAGACATGTCAGTGACAAATGTGAAATCGAAAGATTTACAGCGAATGGGCTTCTGCCAAGCAGGTGGTGCCGGAGACGGCCGGAGCCACAAGAGACATCTGAACTGTCTGAGGCCCTGTTCTTCCATTACTCTTCCCTTCCTTTGGGTCTCTGGCCTATATTTAATCTTGATTGGTTCGTTGTTTGGTCACCAAAGGCTACACATTGGATTAAATGAAGGATAGATCTCCAGGGAGCCTTTTTCGGGGATTTTCTTTGTGAAAAAAAAAGAAAGAAGAAATCCCGTTTTTTGAGGAGTGACTCTGTTCAGTTTTGATCCAGTTAGATTTGACTGAAATCAACATCACATCTGCAGCTGAAAATGAACTTAACAGATGTCCATCACCGTCTGCATTTTCTTTTTTAACAGTTTGGATTTTATTCTTGTGTTGTCTTTGGGTCTGTAGGCTTCCAGCTGGAGGCCAAAGTCTTCTTCATCAAGCCCTGCTCTTTTGTCAGACCTCATTTCCAAATCCAGTACTAATCCGCGGAGCTGAATTTTTCCATGAGCTCCCAAGCTTTGACCAAGAACGCAAAAAAAAAACCGTCTCATTATCAGGAGACGACAGGCAATAATGACTGCGTCCTGAGCCAAGCAAATGCTCCTTTGAGCTTTCAAAAGAAAGCGCCTCATTAACAGCTGCTTTTGTAACTTTTGTCACTTTTTTTGACTGGTGATTACGGGGCCATTCATTGGGGAGGTTCTGTCAGCAACGTGTGGGCGGTGCGGACCGTGCACGCAATCCAAGAGCTGATTATGTTGTGTCAAACCTGCATCTTTTGCGGCAGGTCCCTCAACGCTTTTTACCCTAATTTGCAGAGCAAATTCCTTCACCTCGAGGAGATCTCCCGGCGTTAATAAGGACATCTCATCATTGGCATTTCAGAGACAAACTAGGCTGTTTAATGCAGGGTCCTTGGTATCTTGTCTGTGATTTCCTGTAATTAAGTACTGGGGAGAGCAGCGACCTTGGCTCTGCGGACGAGTTTAGTGGAACAGGCCCTGTGCTCTTTGGAGCACATTTGAATAATGGCTGAGCTATATTAGCCCTCTGCTTGTCTGTAGCATCTTTTAAATCACCACTCCACCACGACTGAAATCGTACGTCTCCAAAAAAAGTGGCCTCTTTTCGTATTTGGGCCAACACTAATTGTCTCGCTAATCTCCTCAGCGTTAAATGACCCAGAGAAACTGCGTCCCACGGGGCAGGCTTACCCCACTGATTGGAGACTTTGCTTTTTTGTTTTGCCTGGCATATTAAAACAGCATAGGCTGCTGGTGGAAAAGCCTAAAGAACTATTGGAAATGTAATTAAGGGCAAGCAGCAGCCTTTAAACGGTTGACTAGTGCAGAAACAAACTGTGCCCTTCAGCCAGCAAAAACTTTAATACATGGGAAATGAGTGGCTCAATCGATAAGCGTGGCCTTATTTCTTTTGTAAGGGGAAATTCAATGGCAGACAGAAATGGACTGCTTCACTGCTGGAATACTGTTTCTGCTTTTCCAGTGGAGAGGTCCATTTTTGGAAATATTGGCTTCGAAAACAAAACACATACATGATGCTTCTCATTTGAGATGCTCATCTATGAGGACAATCACATCTGCAATTAGAAAAGAAACAAAGGGATCCCACTCAACGCGCTGACTAAGACTGAATCATCATTTTGTTTTATGTGGCGTGAAACAACCAGAAATCAAAAAAAAAAAAAGAAAAAATGTTCTGGGTTTGAGGCAAAGCAGAGCCACAGAATGCTCCCATCACACATGATTATTTGTTGAAGCCAAATGCATCAGCCATTTTCCCCTGACAGCGACGGGCCTATTGTCGCCGGCAGACAATAACATTCGTCATTAACGATCTCTCGTCCGATACTTCTTTTTTTTTTTTCTAAGCTGATATCTTTCATAAACTGTTGTTCCAAACAAGCTGGCCCACGGAGTTACTGATTGAGCAATTATTAGAAACAGATTTGGCGAGCCCACACTGCGGTCTTTTGTCCCCAGATCATTAGAAACATTTTCTCTACATGCCTCCTCCGTCCGCACCTCCGCCTTTTGTGGCCCGCACACATGCAGAGTGACGCCACGCTTTCTGAACTAATAAGACGTCGTCCCTGGTCATTTGCACGGCTAAGAAAAACTGCAAACTTCCAAAAGCTCGATCAAACACTTTGTCGCCGTTGGCTCAGCTCAACATTCACGAAAGCGTCTGTAAAAACAGATGTTTTCCTCTGAATAAAGCTTGCCAACATCTGCAGGAATGGAAATAAACCATTGTTTTTTTTAAATAAAATGATAAATGAGACTTTGTTTAAGCCTAACGTATTGGTGAAAGCCAGTGGAAAAAGGGAGGTGTATTATCCTATTAGGCCCTATCAGAATGAACGCTGCTGTGGGAACAGATACTGAACATCAGCCCAACAAGCCATGTGGCGCAGATCAAATCAAGTCATCAAAAGATCCTCTGTACATCAAAGCCCTGAGCAAGACCTGGCCACGTGCCTGCCATACCAACAGGATAGAGACAAAAAAAAACCACAACTGAGCTACCAAATCTGGCAACGCGCACGGACAGTCGTCCACTTCAAAGGCAGGGATCCGCTGTCCGCGGTCATTATTCGCAGGCGAAACCCCGGAAACCCACAGGAGCACCAAGGTGAGCGGAGAAAAAAAAAAAAACCGCTGAGGACTTACCATCGGCGGGCTGGGTCAGAGCGAAGAGAGGCGGTTTGTCTGAAAGAAAGAACAAGAGACAGAAAAAAAAACAAGGTTAGGCTCGGGGAAAAGTCTGCAACCTCCCACAGATTAAAGCCAACTAGTTAAACTGGAAGGAAAAAAAAAAGAAAAAAGAAAAAGACATTTTGTCTTTGGTCTTTTCAATCTAACACATTTGAAGTCAACCCCCGCGGGGCTCGGGCCGAGCTAATCGGACAGGAGTGTGTTTCTGTGATATCGGTTACATCACTTCGTGGCTTCTGTGGTCTAATCATCCCCCGACCAAACTGCAGGACTTTTGATAAGAGCGCACGGGAAGTCCGAACAGGGGGGACCTGATGTGGCTTTTAGATGAAAAGTGTGAGACAACACACACACACACACACACACACGTTGCCTGGTCCCAGCCCTGTGCAGCTAGATGAGGAGTGAATCAGAATGTGTCTCCATAATTCATGGGATGACATCATGCTACTGTCCTGGTCGGTGACATAGAGCTCGTAGGTTTGTGGAAACAATGAGACGCGTCAAATCTGTAGTTTCAAATTACTAGAACACAGCAAGAGGGTCCCATGTAACTGGAATCCTTTTCAGCTTCATCGACCTGCTCACAAACATTACATAGCAATACATAGTTTGCTTTAACTGTACTGTACTATAAGGCGTGTTAGAAGCAAAATGGGATGAAAACAGAAAACGGTTCATACGAACAGTCATTTCCTTTGCTATTAAACTTAATGGTTATGTTTTTAACCATGAGGTCACTTCTTTGGGCAACAAAATGGGGAAAATAGCAACAAAAAAAGCTATTTCCCAGAGCCTTAGGGGATGTCTCAAATTGCTTATGTCCCTCAACAATTGAAACAGAAATCACACGTTACTTACAAAAATTAAGTGGCCAATGTTCCCATTTAAAATGATGTGACCAGAAATAAAATAACAGAAGTTTGCTCAATAAACAATGGCCTGTTCAAATTGCTGTAGATTAATATTCTGTGGATGGGATAAACGATTAAACAATTAATCATTTCAGCGGCAAACGGGAAATATGAAGTGGGATAATTGTTCCTGCACGCTCCTGTTTTATGGCACAAGATATGGTACCACATTCATGTAAAAAAAATCAGCCTCGTTTGCTTTTTATTTACATAAAATTATCCTAATCTACATGCACTGCTGTTCTGCTGTCATAATTTTCGAAAGAGATTTCCCCCCTAAATGGAGGGGCTTTTTCTCTGGAACGTAGCAGGTTTTTCCTCAAAGCCCACCGTGATGCGGTGCGCTGATCATGACTACCACGCACAGCCAAACTCAACCGCCATCTGCACTCTGGCAGTTCTGACTAGGCAAAGCCCCCAGTGAGTTGTGAGAGCCGCCTGCACTGTGCAAACACACCGACGCGCACGTTCAGAACGGCTGCACGCCACCCAGACACATCTCCAAAGTCTCCACACTGCGAGGGATAATGAGGAAGATAAAAACACATCACATCAATTACCCCCGCTAACACATTTTTGTGTGTGTGGAGGGGGGGGCAAAAAAGCCATTCTCGGGACTTCGGCGTCACCAGTCAGCAATCCCGGGACGCGGCTGATTTTAAATTTAGTCTCACTTAAAAATTGCTTGTCAACAGTCTGGGTTTCAGGGGGGGAAAGAGTGAAAAAGTGTGTGTGTGTATGTGTGTGTGAGAGAGAGGGACAGAAAAAGGAATGGAGGGAGCGGGGGAAGTGAGGTTGGTGCTGGAGGTGAATAATGAATTGTCTCCTGAAGCTTTTTCCCAGTTAGTCCTGACAGTGGCTGATTTCCATCTATGAGGGATTTGAAGACTGCATCTGAGATCCGGAGGAAAGGGAACTGGGCACGAGGAGGATGTAGGGGGAACATCGACGGGCCGTACATGCTTCCCTTCCCTTCCTCGCTTTTGTAAGCATGTCTAAATATGCACAAACAAACAGATAGAGACGTATTGTCAGAATCTGAGTGGGAGAGGGGCCCGGGAGGGACGGCGGGCCGCGGCTAAACGCCTCCCTCCCATTTCCATAATGAAAGGACACGATAAGGTCTCTCCATAAACATATCTGCCACTTCCATCTTCCTTTTTTTTTTTTTGAGTCCCCCGCGCCTGTGTGAATGTCACAACAGGGCCATCATTCACCCTATATCTCCCGCAAATCAATAAGTGTCTGCCGGTGACATTTACCCACGTGAGAGAGTGTGTGTGTGAGCGGCGCGCCGTGATGGAGTGAGTGTGTTTCTGCGGGATGGGCGTCATCGGGACGGGAGGGGGGGGACACACGCTGTGGGCGTACGTGTGGACATGTCTCGTCCCATATGGTGACAGAAATTGCAAAACCGACGTTGACTCTTTTAACACCCCCCTCCTCCAAACACACACACACACACACACACACACACACACACACACATACACACACGTCACCACCACTATCGCTATCCCACCCAGCTGTCCTCGTGGCCACATGGCGAGGGCTCTTGGCAGCATAATAGAGCCCCCCCCTTTCAGATCATCAGGTTTATCCAGAGCACATTTCTTTTCATTAGCATGAGTGGCAAAGATTGGCCGGCTTTGACCCGGTCCGTATTCATCCCTACTGTACCCGTCTGGCTGGAACTGAAGTTACAAACGACTCCTGCTCCTACAGGGACCGGACCACACCGGCCTAAAAAAAACAAAGGTCAGGCCGGCTTTGATAAACGCGCCGATGGTGTGCCCTCCCTTTGTGGGGGACTTTGCCCTGTGAAAAGTCAACAGGCTGATAACAGATCGGAGTAGAAATCAAACAATCATGGCCTGACATGTGATGACGGCAAAGGCTAAAGACGATTCGTTGTGGCAGGAATACCACTTCAACACACAGGAGGGAGCATTTAAAACGGACCGTGGCTGTTATTAATGGACGAATCTAGCTACCTATTATAATCTGCAAGTGATTATGAGGCACAAGTCTTGCATAAGTAATAGCCCACTTTGTAGAATTGAAAAGATTTCACCTTTCGCACAGTTTTTTAAAAAGGCACGGCGGTAAGAAATAGATCTGTGGAAGTCTCGCAGAGTGATGGGAATGAATAAGTCAGTGTTAAAACGTCGAGCTGGAGATGTCTGAGTTTACCGATGGTGCAATAATAGAAGATAAAGCTGGTTAATTTGGTTAAGGTGCTTCTGAAAGCCCCGCTCTGGCCCTGAATATTAAAGAGTCGGGCATTGTTTCTTTGATCTTTAATATATGCAGTCCCTGTCCAAACAACAACAAACAAAGCTTATTTTTTTCAACCACAACCAGGACTTGAAAGTATACCCAGCCATGGATGTTAATGCAAGATAAACCGGACGAGGCAAATCACCTATTCTCTCAGAACTGTTTCACACAACACCCAACATCCAAACTCCTCAGAAAGAGAGGAGTTTCAGTCATTTCAATAGCAGGGGGGGTGGGGAGGAGCTTTACCGTGGCAAGAAATGACAGGAGGGATTGGCTTTTCCAAACCAAAAGACAACTTTTCCAGCTAGCAAAGGGCTTTTTAATCGCCATTTAATACTTCAAAGCAAATGCCAAGGCTTCTGAGAGGAGATACGAAGCAGTCTTAGAAGCCTGCATAGAGAGGCTGTAGGAAGCGGGGTGGGGGGGGGGCTTTGACTTTATCTGTTGGGATGTCTCCACTTCAAGGGCAGATAAGGCTGTCGAGAGAGGTCTGGTGTGTGAACGTCTAGATTCGAATTTCCTTTGGACGGGGACATCTAACGCAAAAGCAGTGTAAGTATGGAGCACGAAGACTTATCTTAAACTAGACTGTGTGGCCAATGCAGCCTGATTTCAGGCTCTTGTTTGACTGATATAAAGGATCCTGATCACCTGACATGAACAGTTAAATGCAGAGGCATCAAACGAGAGGACTTCGGACAAACGTACAGTTGTTGAGGAAGAGGAGCACGGCGAAGCCCAGGGTGGACGTGGCCAGCAGGATGAGGCAGATGTTGCAGGGGATCATGAAGTAGCGCACCACCAGCGACACTTTGTGCTGGTACCGGCGCTCCCGCTCCGGCGCCGGTGGCGAGGGGTAGTGGCACCCGCTCATGCTCCACTCCAGCGACCCCCCCCCCTCCAGCGCGGAGGAGACGGCGGCGCGAGGAGGGCGCCGAGGGGTGCCCAGAGACCCGTTGGAGAAAATGTTGGCGAGGGGGGGCTGACGATGGCGGGGGAAAACGGGTAAAAAAAACACAAAAAACACAAAGAAGATGAGTAATGGGGGGCTGTTTCAGCTGTGGTTCCAGCTGTGCGCGGTGGCGGGCGCCTGGCGGCTGCTTCCTTCAGAGAATCGCGGCGGAGGGCTTTGAGTGGTTTGCCAGCAGCTCATTTTTAGAGATAATAACATCCATATGGGTAAAGGGCAGCCGGGGGAACGGGGGGCAGTGGACTCCTACAGCCCCCCACCTGTCCACCCGACCTCCATGGTGCCGTGCACGCCGGGGGAAAAGACACACTAATGGAAATGTAATGTGCAGGCAGGCAGGACTGTGGTATGTACTTAAAAGCCAGACATGTGTGTGGATTTAGGTGGGTGGTGATAATGTGTTTGACGGTGTGTGCCGGAGCGCTTTTGGCAGGTTTTTTTTTGCGTGAGATGCACCAAAGCTAGCAACGTGCCCGTTTTTTTCGAATGTGGGTGTCTTGGAGCGTCAAGATATCCACAAGGAAATCTTCGATAGCTGATCGAAAGTAAATCCAAAAGAAGGGATCCGCTCTCTTCCGCCCGGTGACCCTGACCGGTGATCGCTGGACGCCGGCTCCTACAGCATCTCTCCAAAGCCTTCCAGAAGAAGCCGAGTACTGCTCACGGGAAACATGTGTCACAAGTATCTCTCAAAGAGAGGGATGGCTTTGCGTGCGTTTGTTTCAGCTTCCCCGTGGCTGTTTTCCTTCTCTCTAACAATCACCTCGGGGCTCCTTCTATAACTCAACGCAATTGTTTATATCCAAGGACTGACTTCTTTGGTTTACGGTCTTCTTCGCAATGCATAAAATCCATCCGAACGTGCTGCGACTTGTTTCTTCTGCTCTGTGATTAAAAGGAAGCCTCCCCGATGAAGCTCACGCTCCCCGGACCTCAGAGGGAGTTTGCTGCTCCTACTCGCCTCTCCAGCATGTCTGACACCCCTCCATGGTTCAATACCCTTTATTCCAAGTCGGTCTCATGCAGGGGGGCGGTTTTACCCCCCCTCCGACTCTAACCCGACTGGCGGGCTGGGGCCAAAAGCAGGTCAAAGGAAGCAGCGGAGAGTGGGGGGAAAGTTAGAGAGGCAAACAACTGCGGTTCCCAATTCCCAACCTGTCGGCGCACAGCTGTCTTCTCCGACAAGCAGCTACAGATGTGCAGAATACAAAGAACGCATCAACCTAAATAAACCAAAAAGCGTTGCTGATCTTTGTTTCCAAGCGAAGAAAAATCCCAACTTTCAGTGACTTCTTCCCAGGAGAGAACTTGCCCTCTGTTTTTTCTCTTATTTTTATGATTTTCCGTCTCAAGCCTCCAGCGTTCGGTCTCTTGCTCAGTTGGATGATAAGTCCAGAGGTGCTCCCAGAGTCCCGGCCACAAGGATCTCAGCTCCTAACCTCTCCTCCGCGCCGATCCGGCTGCCAGAAAAACAACAAATCAGGCTCCCTAATGCACTTAATCCCCCGGCAGCAGGTAGCGGTCCCCGTGTCAGCGCACTCGAATGAGCCGGCTGAAGAGGGGGGACGGGCGAGTCAATGAGAGAAGTCAGCGGACAGACCGGGAGGGATGGAAAGTAAATGAGAGGGAGGAGGAGGAGGAGGCGCGCTGGCGAACGCAAAAAAAAAAAAAGCAGATCCCGGCACTTCGGGCCCCCCCCTTTTTTTTTTTTTTCTTTTGGTGAAAACAGCAGCGACATGTCACAGGCTTCCCAAACACTCTCCTCCACAGCGCTTCTCCCCTCAGCCCCCAGCAGGCGGAACGGATGAGCGCATAATGAGAGAGCCAGTGAGACAGTGCATGAGAGAGAGAGAGAAGGAGAGAGAGAGAGAGAGAGAGAGAGAGAGAGGCGAGAGGGAGCGGTGGGGGGAGCTGATGAGGGGCCGCCTTAAACAAAGGCAGAGGGGAGGAGGGGTAGGAGTTGAGTGAGGGAATAAGCTAAAAAAGAAAACAAGCAAGGATAAAGGCTTTTGGGGAGTAGTACTCGATTCTTGTCAAAGTGGGGAGGGGTGCAGCAACAGTGCAGCAGCAAAACAAAAGAGGGCCACAGACTTGGGAGATGTCAACCAACTCCCCCATTTGTTTATAGCCTAATCAAAAGAAAGTCTCTTCCACAAGAGCCGGAGAGTTTCCAAAAAGATTTAATGAGGCAAAATAACAAAAAAAAAACTGCCTGTAGAGGGTTTGTTGGGGGGAATACAACTCAAACACATTAAAGTCAGCCATGAATTGAGGATCCAAACAGCCTTAATCCACTTGTTTATGGGTGATATGGGCAGGAGAGCCTGAGAAACTCCCCATGCCCTCCACCGTAACAAGCCAATATTCAATTAATTACCAGTTTGAGCTCTTTTTTGGACTCTTTCACCCTATGAAAAGGTGTAATTTTCCCACGTTAAATAGCATGGCAAAAGATGAATGATCAGCCAGATCTGGCCCACGATCCAAAGATGAAACGCGCTCATTTAAATCGAAATTTCCTCCATTGTTGCTCCTCTAACGTCGTGATAATGAGGTCAGAAAAGACTGGGTGGTTACCGTGCGTCTCCGCGAGACCCCACATTTGATGTCGACTTTGAAGAAACTCAATGGCAGCAGATGCAAGGCGGTATCTATCATCAATTATTTATGGTTTGTTCACTCTCTCTATCTGTTTCTGCATCTCCATCTTTTCCATTCACTCCCCACCCACCCACCCACTTGGGGATTTACACAAATGTGCTCATACACATAAACACTGACGCTTGCAGGGGTTGCATCTACAGTCATCTGAGTGATTGTGCACACACCTGAGAGTAAGATATCCTTTTTTCTTTAAGCCCGTGACCTCACTTTAACATATCACAGTACAATCTGAGAAAAAAAACAAAAAAACACACACACATACAGGTTGGTGATCTTGCTTCCGCCCAAAAGTCATTTATCTCTTTGGACAGTGTGTTCATTCCCAGGCCCAAGCTGAGCTCGGTGGGGGGAAACTCTAATACGAGGGGGAAACTTGGATTTTCGGGGCTGCCCGCTGAGGGTCGAAAGTTCACCCCCCCCCCC
>CAJRST010041110.1:2537389-2569858 GCA_907169785.1 Menidia menidia
GGTGTGTGCCGCGGTGGGAATTGTAGGTCAGGGGCGCACACTGCCTGTCTCTTAATCCATGGATGGACAGGTTGGGGTGTGTGTGTGTGTTTGTGTGTGTGTGTGTGTTGGGGGGGGGGCAACAGACACACTGGCCAGATGGATTCCCCTCAACCCACATTCTGCTTTTACCCACTTAGCGCGCCCCTCGGCATGAGGAGACATTCACAACCTCATCCCTCCACATACAGTTAGCGCAAACAGGGGTGAAAGAGAGACTATATTACTCTAACCCAGATACCGTAACCCCCCCTGACCTACTGGGTTACAATAAAGGCGTCTCTCATGGCAACACAATAAGCCCCGCAGTGCCCCACAATATTGAAGCAGATTTTGCTCTGGCTGTCCAGTCAACAGAAGCCAAAAAAAAAACACACAAAAAAAACAAACAAGAGTTGATGCATAAGCAGCTAGAAATGATAAATTAAAAATAAGTGTGCATGAAACACTGCCCTCTTCCCCCTTTTAATGATCTGGATATTAATAATGTGCTGATATCACAACATTTCTGGTGAAAACCCTCATTCCTCATTCCCGTCACTCTCGGCCGTGTTTTTCTTACCAAAGAGCAGATGCACCATAAAAAAAAATGTTTTAAAAACATCATTAAACTAAAAAGCCTCTGTGACAGCGCGTTTTTGCTCGAGCTGCGCTTTTTATTCATGGGAAAGTGTGCGTGTGAATGATAATGCCCAGGGTCTGCTGATAATGTGAAACGCTGATGAGCGTGACCCCTGGGGGGGGAGAGGACAGGGGAGACGCTCTGACCCCTGCAGACCTGTGGGTGGACGCCACGGGCCGGCCGGAGCAGCCGCTTCCCAGACCGGTCAGGGCCGGAGCATTTCTGCCCCCTAGTGCACCCACTGGGATCAGCAGCGTCACACAGGAGAGAATGTGAGACAACTCTGAAGTTAAACTGGACAATAACAAAATGACTTTAACATTGGGGGAGTCTCGGGCAAGACCGGAAGAAATTTGGATAAACACACACAAAAGGTGAGGTCAACTGCTAAATCTACTTCTAATTGACATATCTTTTAATATTCCTCCTCCCCCCCCTTCTTCTTCTTTGTTTTCTTCCTCTTCGTCTTCTTCTTCTTCTTCTTCAAAATGTTGTGTTTCATGTATCGATGGCTAAGAAAGAATACATCTATGAGCTTATACTTAATAAAAAATATTTATCTGAGATATTAAGATGAGGAATTTACTTAAAGGGATGACTGTGTTGACCCTTAACAGCGTAAATAAGACTTTACAGACAGGGTCCCATGGCAGACAAAGCTGGACAACTCCAATTTCCTTCATTTTGCAGCCACTAAACGCCGAACTGTAGATTTTAGCAGCAAAGCTGCAACAGGCAGCTAACGTCCATTAGATGGCAGCAGATGCAAAAGAGTCCCTGCTTTTGTTGGCTCCTACAGCCAGAGCCGAAGCCGTCCTCACCCCTGTGGAACACCTCAGTTCCTGCATCAGTGTGACTGAAGAAAGAACTAAACAAAAAGTGGGAAAAGCTGCAGAACCAGGCTCAGCTGCAGCTGCAGTAAAGCAAACGGTGACAGTTTCAACTAGCCATCGATATCAATAAAACATTTTTCCTGTAACCAATAGGCATTTTGAGCTGAGGCTGACTGGAAGTTGGCAGTGTTCATACAGATTTACTGTATGGACTCAGGCTGCAGTAAATAAACTATTCTAAGAGCAAGAAGGCATTTTAATCAGCTTTATCTACGTCTTAACTTGTAGGGCAATAAATAAGTTGGAACTGTTTTAAAAAACAGATTCTACGTGATCATTCTGGGCTGCTTAAACTCCGGAACAATTGCCTATCTGACCTGGACCCATGAGGAGTGGCCACTGCTCGCAGGTGTGGTGCTCCAGGTTGCAAGTTTACGCCATATATGGTGTGAAACGGTCACAGACAGACACAATAACACACAGTCAGGGGATGACCGTGACTAACCAGCTCAGCTATGACACAAAGTTCAATACGGCCCTGAGGATAGTTTGCGTTCATGTCGGGAGTCAGAGCGAGGAGACGGAGAGCAAAGCTGGGGAGGAGTTTCATGAGGCAAAGCAAAGATTCTAGAGTTCGGCTTTGAAGGGGGAAAGGGTGGCTGGGATCCCTTTAAGGGCCCTGGGGTCTCTGGGTCTCCAGAAAAGTCAACAATGACAAAGACTAACTCCCCCCACAAATGAAAGAATAATAAGAAAGTGTCCTGACAAAGAGTCGACAGCCAAAGTGTGCAACTTAATAGACGCACCGCTGGAAAAAAATCATCTTCTACACAAGTCTTAGGCTAATTTTTGTCCATCCAGAGACCCACACACAAGATGCGTTGATGTAGAAACACACACACGATTCAAATGATTCAGGATTTAATTTGAAAGAAACCAAAGACTTATGGAAGTTTAGATGGTGATTTCAGTTTCAAAAAGATGCTTTTTACAAAGGCAAATGTGTCCTAAATTGAAAAAGAATGGTTCATTTTCAGATTTTATACTATACACTCCCTAAACAGAACATAAGCGTACAGAGGAAATGGCTTAATATGAGAAAAATAGCAACTGTAAAGAAAATAAGGACACAATGAGCATAGTTTTTATTTTTATTTTCTATCCGTCATAGCACATAGCGCAGTATCTGTCCCAAATCTGCTATCATCTGCAGCGGAAGAGGGAAGAAGCGCCTACAGTTGTACTGTAAAAAAACACATTTAATATCTTTCTGTGACAATAACGCGCTTTTTTTCACATTTAGGAGTCCCTCTGGAGCCAGCTGGCCACACGTACACGCCGCCGAGAGCATCTGCTCCACACACAGCTGACTCTCTATTGAAAATAAACACACGCACGCAGCTGGGAGTAAACACTCTTCAGCACTTCTACGCCTATGGGAATAAACAGCGCTGGCCTTTTGGAAATAAATGCTTCTGCATACCAGCGAGCAAGAGCTAACAAGTAAGCCTGTAAGACCTGGACACCTTGAAGTGGATATTTACTGACACGGATAAATGCCAAGGACTGGGGAGCTCCAACGACGAGCACTTTCAAAGACTCGTGCTAAAAAACGTAAGCGTTTGGCCTGTTTCTTCTTCAAACTTCTTTCGGCAGAAGGATTGAAGCACAAAGAGCTGAATGAAATGCGAGTTATTACAACAAATATGCCGTCCCGTGCTGTGAACTGTGAAATCCTGAATGTCTCGAGTGTTTTGACACGTACCACCAAGAGTTCTCAAAACAGTTCCTGTATTTTCAATGATAACATAACTTTGACAAAATAAATAAACTAGGTTGCTGTCTCTGACTGACTGCCCGTCCCAAACATGTCTCTGCACATTTCTTTTTCCCCAACACGCTCGCAGCACACAGACAAAAAAAAAAAACAGAGCTGTCGACAGAAAAATCAAACTAAACGCAGTTTACAGCGTTCTTGAGTTAAGCCCCAGAATTAAAGAGAGACTTTATATGAAGTAAGAGCTTAGGGGTGAATAAAAATCTGTTGAAATCAATTCAGTTTAGTTGCATTCATGCAGCACAGAATAAAAAATAAATCCATATCGAGGCTTTTCAGAGATTCAGCCCAGTTGAAAGTAACTCGAATCCAAATTGTTGCGAGAAAATCAGAATCCAATTCAATCTAATGAAATCTCAATTCCAAATTTTTCTTCCAAAACTTTGTTCTGCGAAGGAATACAACAGATTGCATTAAAACTACTCTTTGACCGAGTCTGCCATTCCGGAACATGCACATGGTGATAGTGGAGAGAAATGTCCATAATTTCCCACAAAGATTAGCACCTTTTATGGTAAATTTGCGGATAAAGCCTCAAAAACCACTATCGTCCTTCAACTTGTGTTTGGGTAGCACATCAACTCATGAAGTTCTTATCAGAGGAAATTCAAAGAAAGAAGGTCGGCGCGGCCCTGAGTACAGAGAAGTATTTTTCTGACTGATAAATGGCGATATCTCCAAGCCAAGGCTGGGTTCCTGGGGGAGGCCGGAGGGGGCTTATTCTGACCTTAAGTAGGGAGACAGAATGAGAGGGATGGGGCAAAGGGGGCCGTGATATCATGTTTGGCCGTTGCTAGTTTGGCCCAATAAAAGGACCATCTGAACTTAAAAAGCCTTAAAAAAAAAACTCCAAGGAACATGCAATCAAGCCAAAAGAGGGAGTTCCACATTGAACTTTGTCTTCAAAACATGGGGAATCAATATATATAAAATCTAGCCGCTCAGTCTGAACACAGACTCTTTGGAACTTTACTTTTCACAAGTTTAAGCGGGTGCGACGGTTTAATGAGCAGAGAGAAAAAGGATGACTGAAATCAGACGGCTGCAGCAGGCCTGATGTCCACGTTTATGTCTGAAGGCAATCTCTCCGTCCACCTTCAGCCTCTGGCTATTCCCATTAGAATCCCTTATGTCGGCCTGACCCAACGGGGGGGGGTCAACAGGATGAATGCTCTGAATGCTCTCAGTGCACAGTTAAAAGGAAGGCAAAATAAATAAGCCACCGGCTTTGATTGTCAGCTGCCAGCTCGGAAGTTCGTCTCCATCAAACGTCCGGCGGCTGACACTCGGATGAGACGAGCGGACGTGGAGGACTCTGGGGGCCGCTCTCTCGCTGCGCCGGCTGCTTTTGATCAGAGCTCACATTTCAGATGACTGACGGAGAACAGAGAGCCAAAAAGCCACAAATGTCATCCCGCCCGCCTCCCGGACCAGACAGCAGATCACTGCGTCCTCTTGCATTTGACAGTCACATTAAAGGTAATTGAGTTCTGAATCAGAAATAAAAAGCATTTCTGGAGCGGAGCAGAGGAACAACAGATCTGGGTTTGGTCTGGGAAGGAAATTAGAAGCTTTCTGATCAGTAGCTATGCTTACAACAGATGTATAACAAAATAATAATCCATTATTTGTCTCATTGGGCAATCCAAAATGTGTCAAATTTTAAAAAGAAAAGGATCAACAGCAGGAAAAACACGTGAACAATCAAACACTTTGTCTGTATCATGAATTTGAACAAACAAAAACAACTCTGCAACTGGACTGAAACACCAGTGGAACACAACAGGTCTCAACTGTGTTTGGGTGTGAAGAAAAAGGTTTCTGTCTCCACTCCGCTTCCTGTTGCAGGTGCCTGCTCCCAGCAGCTTTTTTTGAGCTAGCCTGAATGGCCACTAATGAGATCCCAGAGGAAAACAACAACACCACGCAGGTCTCAGACTGCGGCAACCCCCCACAGCAGTCACAGACCCGCCATGCCTGACCTTTGACCTCACCCCTTGTCCTTTTTCCTTGCCGCATAATCTTGTAAAAGTCTTACGCGTTTACTTGAGGTTACCTGCACAGGCTCGGTGGCGCACAAAAACAAACTTGACAATGAATTTCTCATGGTAAAACTCAACTTTTGGCCTGTGAAAATGTTTCTGTATCGTGATCTATTATACCTATGAATGAGAAACCATTTCCACATTATATAACATTAATCAATCTTTGCAAACAAGCTCACTCTTAAGTGGCTATCTCCAAAAGGGGCCTCAAACACACATAAAGCGAGCACCTGAAATTTGATCCGCCAGACCCTTAATTCTGTCAGCATGACAAAGTCCACAGACGGAGCTGCAAATTGCTGTGCTTTTTGCTTTCTTTTTAACTAGTTAACACAACACGCCTGCTCCCCGTGCGGATATCTACTCGCAAAGCTCGCATACTTCAGTCCCTATCAAACTAAATCAGGAACAAACACTGACACGCGGGTCATTTTCTTTCACCTCTTGACTAAGAGAAACCCACAACCATTTCGCTTGTCATCTCGCCCCAGAGACGGAGGTCCTGGATACACACAGGCCTCCTCCTCTGGGCGCACTTTGTGGGTGTGCGTCGGCCCTTATTGTGTCTGTGTGTGGCATTTTGACTAAGCCCGCATGAACAGGGGAAAAACCCAACTATTTAAACCTGTCAAATAAGCCCTTTAGCAAAGTATTTGAAAATGCAGATCATTCTTTAAAAAAAAAAACATAACATCATAAGAATAAACAAAGCCAAAAAGCATCGAAGAAGTGCTTACCTGCATTAATGTATTTGTGAGCTTCAGTAGGCAAAGATGGGAAGAAAGAAGGAAAAACATAAGACAATATTAGATTGGAAAAATATATATATATATATTTTTACTATTTAGATGAATGAAAGCCTGACATGGATTAGTAATATGAAGCAGATGGAAAGGAAGTTCAACCAGTCTTTTTCACAGGTAATAATAGTGCAAAAGAATGCACATTAAACTCCAAGAGAAAAAGTAATCAAATGGAAGATCACTTCCATCTGGAATATATATCTCTTTTTAAATTAAAAACTGCATGAAAGAAATGAGATATAACCTCCAATATCTTGACCCCTGTAGTCCTGTTTCACAGAGCGGTCAAAGGCTTGGTGCCGGCCGGCCAAACAAAACAAGCCATCGGGTCAGTGTATCCCAACAGCCAGCACACACACGCTACCGAGAGAAGCACCGCGGTAAAAGCCAACCATAAATCTAGCTCGTCTCTGTTATATCGCTCGCTCACACGGGCTCGCACAGATCCGTCAGGCTGCCGTTAGCCCGGCTGATGCAGGCCGAGGCCGAACGGCGGTGACACGGCTCATGCATAAAAGATGGGCCTGTGACAAGAAGCTATTTACCAGGGAATAACACGGAAAGCACAGAGCTCCCTCCCCTGACTATGGACCGGAAACACTGGTACACATCCTGTACATGATGGAAGTACGTAATGGCATCAAGACAGGTTATTTTTCACATAAATGACTTTTCTTTGTTTTCTTTGTCCAAACGCGTCAGACGTTGACAGCCGTAATGAAGCCGAGTGTCTCTTATGATGAGGAGGCATCAAAACTTTCAAAAGTAGTATTTTTCTGGAAGAAAATCTTAACGCAGACAACTTCTGCTAACACAACAGTCCTGACAACCGTTCAGAGAGCTGTAACAGGCAGAAAAATCTCTGCTCCGCGAAGGTGAAGCAGCTGTGGGGTCATTTTAAAAAGCTGTTGCAATTATAAGTGTTTATAAGTGACTCATGAACTTAGGAAATGATGCTTTGAATGGACCGGTCAGATCATTGGACAACACCACCCACTGAATTCATTCGATCCAGTATTGTTGCTTTTGGTCTTTTCAAATGGGACGTGCCAGGCATGTAAAACATTGTGAAAGACAGCCGAATGAATTCCTCGATGAGGCGTCTTATGGCCGAACGGTTTCTGTTTGGCGTTTGTGTGAAGTCTGAATCGGGAATTCGACGCCTCCGATCGATGGGTCAAAGCTATCACGGCATCTGCGCATGAGGCGCCTCAAGGGGTTCTTCAACAACCACCCAAAATGATAGTAAACAACTAAAATCCTGCAGTCGCTCTGCACAATAAGAGCTGTTTTGATGGGTTTTGTCCCGGGGCGGTATCAGCCCAGTGTCAGCTCTCCTCCTCTGTTCCACCCTCTTGCATTTCTCTTATCCTGCTTTCTTCAATCTTGTCTTGATCCTCATTATTCCACACCGGGGTCTTTGGGGGAGCAAACGGTCTATTATACGAAGATGGAGCTTAAGACAACTTAAAGCTCCAGAGGAGTGGCTATTTATATGGGTTGAAAGCCAGAGAGAGAAAAGGAGGGAGTGTGTGTCTAGCCTGGCGTTCCCATATCACTTAGGCTAATGTGATTAAGGGCAAGTGAGAGGGGGAGTTCATTTAGTTCAGAGTGTGTTGGTTCTAACTGATTCATGTCGGGGAAAGACGGGGGGAGGTGGGGCAGGGGGGGGGACTTGGCCGGTCACAGGACTTCCTGAAATACACACATGGAGGCTTGATCAAATAAGAATGGCGGTGTCAGCATGCTCAGTGCCTGGTACTGCAATTTTTATACATGAATGCCCACGTAAAAAAAAAAGAAAAAGAAAAAAAAGTTGAACTGAACACAAGTGAACAAAGTCCATTCAACTAAGCTCTGTAGCTTTTGGTCATCTGATCTTTTTTCAGGAGTCAGAGCTACAATTTAAGGTTTGTTTTTTTTAAGAGTCCAAACAGTTTTACATGTGACTTAGTTTGGTAAGATTACGTTTTGTGAACAATTTAAACCCAAATAACAGAAATTAAATCACATTATTCTTTTTTTTAGAAAAATGTCTTTAAACAGTCGAGCGGATGGCCACAAAACATTCAACTACGAATTGTCATCAGCTAGTACATGAAACACATGAACATTTACCCTGTTGCTAAAAGCTGCCTAAAACAACCGAACCAGGTGAGTCAAGACCTATGAGAGGGTGTTCTGGCTGCAACTGAGGCAAGAAAAGTCTGCAGTATCGAGAGCTCCACTTAAAGACGTGGAGACGCCTTTGTCCATTTGAATAGTTTGCAACCTGTAGCACATTCCGAAGTGACCGGTCCTCAGTCAAAAACACCCGTTGCAAAAACGCACACGAGGAGGCCAGATGAGGAAATAAAACAGAACTTTAATTACATAACGGCTGAATAAAACAAATGACTGCGGGCAAAGGATTCCAGGAAAAACATGGACACGAAAGGAAAAGTTCCAAAACAACCAAGAATACACAAAGGAAGCAGAACTGAAACAACACAGAAGGAGATGATGATCTGGTAAGGGGAAAAGTAAATTTGGTAGTTCTTATACGCCGGGAGGTCATGGATAACACAAAACATTTGACTTAGAGACTGGGTGACTCATGGGAATGAAGCTAAATGAAATGGAACGAAAAAGGGAGGCAAAGACTTCACAATTAAGTTGGAAGTTTTATCCGGTTACAAAAAAAAAGTGAAGTTAATAAGAATCAATAACATTTAATAAAAGGAAAATGTTAAGAGATGCCGAGAAAAACACAAGAAAACCAAGACAGACTCATTAAGACCATAAGATTCTAAACAAAGACATGACAGGACGATCCACAGACCATAAAAAACATTTACACAGCTGCGTGGAAGAGAGTTTAAGCTTCTGCTCAAACAGACGCTAAAGGACTGCAGTTCATTTTTGACCGCGCAGACTTTCGGCAAACATCTCCTCTGACACAGAGGATTACTCCATTAATACGGCGTGAAAAGAACTTTCTAACTGAGCGAGCGTATACAGATACAGCAACGAGTACACCAACTCCGTTTCCCCTCATCACGCCCATCCTACTGGCTGTTAGAGGTGGGAAAAAATCAGCCTGATGGACATCAGCTGGACCTCAAATGCTGAAGATTAAGCTTTTATTTTTAATAGAAAAAAAATGATCAAAATGTGATTTCGACATCTTCCGACATCTTCAGTTGTTTCTTAAGGTTGTGGTGTTGAGCACTGAAGAAGACTCCTGTCTGAATGGGTAGTGTACGTTTTTGTTAAAGGGAAAATGGGGTCTTTGTTGTAGGCTGAATGCTTTTAAAAAAAAAAGGACTTCCCCCATCTCCAAGAATACAGTCCAACTCAAAGGACCCCCCGCCTAAAAAAAAAAAAAAGGAAGCGTTTTACAGACCGGAAGAAAAATGTGTCATCCCTCCCTCCCCCTCTCTACCTCCATTGTGCGCCCTAAAATACCTCCCAGTCTTCTCACTGGTCGTGGCCGTAAGTTAAACGTGGTTAAACGGGCTGAATTACAATCATAACCGTCCGAACAAGGCAGTCCCAAACACCCCGTTAAAAGGCCATTTTCCTACACGTCCTCCAGTTCCTGAACCCTCTGTTTTCCGCTTGCACAATAGTAATGAATATCATCAGGGATGGTGAAAGCAGCCCCTTTCAGATCCCCCCCCCCATTCTGAAAGGGGGTCTTGAAGGTTCGGCCAGCGTAAGTGCGTCTGGACCGCATTTGGTCCGAATCAAAAGGAGCCGGACCGACCGGTGCATTTTCTCACACACGGAACGCCGCGGGTTGTAAAAAAGTCCTATCAGTTTCCAGCTGTGAGGTGTATACAACCCTTTCAAAGTCCCCTCCTTTTCCCAACCACTTGAATAAATAAAGGCTGAGAAAAACGGGCCGGAGGGGGAAGAAACGAGAGGGGGAAAAAAAAGAAGGGAAAAGATCCCTTTGGTGCGTGTTTACCCCGTGCAACGCATCCTTCATGTCGGCCTAATTTACGTGGCCTTGGCGGACCTTGCCAAACAACTGCTCACCAGAAGACTAAGCATGGCCTGCAATGCTTATTTTCATTACAGTGGATTTGCCTCAGCGGATGGGAAACGAGGCTTGAGCTGATGAGGTCACACCGAGTGGTTTTTACGACTTTTGATTGTCCTCAAGGCTGAATCGTTTCGTTTTTACTCATTGATTAATTCATTTTTTGTTTGGCTGGTTGGATATTGCCGCACATTTTTCACAATTCCCACTAAGAGAGTCAGATTAAGTACGACTCTTTTTTGTGACCGTTAAGAGATTCTGAAGTTTAGCCTTTAGTCTTAGAGCTGGAGCCACTTAACTTTCCTGATGAGCCATTTGCATGTGTGGCAGAGGTACTCTGATTATACATGGGAGAAGATAGAAATGCAAAGCAGGCCTCTTCTTCTTGAGCACAGTGTCTGCACAATAGTGTAATTTCACGCCACGCAAATCTGCAGCTCCACCGTTGACCTGCCTTGATTAATTTACTTGTGTCGAGGATGTGTGTCCTGGGCAGAATTAAGCATTTCAAAGCAGACAGGAAAGACAGTCCGGACAGCCTGAAAAAGCCAACGCTGCACTTAAGTAAATTCCTGTTACTCCAGGTGTATAGTACCGGTTTGGTTTAGCCAAAGTACCTCTGAATGCAGCTGGCAAGTGGAAAACTCGTCTAAAATCTCCGCTTATGCACGAGACTCCTGCCAGAAACTTTTAAGAATGAAAGCATTTGGCAGCCCGGACACTTCTAATGCAGTTCTGTTTTCACAAGTCATCACGATGATAGCGGATGGAGTTCTGCTCCCTGTTCTCCTTGTTTCGAGCAGGGTGCTCCCGCTCCCAGCCTGACTTTCTCTGCATGCAGGCCCCATGTAGGCCCTCCTCCTCTGCACTCCGTACACACCCAGCCCGGGGAGGTGTGAGGCTGACCGACCCCCCTGCGGCCTGAAATGACTGTTTCATTTCAAATTGGGCAACTTGAAAGGGAATGAGGACTCTTGGGCCATGTTCATACATAGTCAGAGCTAACTGGGGAACCGTAATCGGAAGATTCCAAACAAGAAATACTCTAGTGTTGGCTGCAGTCAACGGGGAATCATTATGAACTCCCACACAATCTTCCTGATTCTTTTTCTTTCTTTTTAACAATGCACAGAAGCAATATGTTGATGCACTAAACTATTCATCTGCCTTGGGTCCCGAGGAAATGATATCATTTTTAGTGTGTACTATACTTTAAACTCTATACTTCGGATTATATAAATGCTAAAACACTGTGCTCAAGCAAGAGGATATTGAATATTTATTTCAAATTGGATCAAAACTCAGTGAAAAAAAGCTTGTCCAAAGCATGTGTAACAGCCAGTGCTCTTAACCAGAGATAGAAGACTAAAACCTTGTTCCAAATAGGACAACTTATCGCTTCAGAAATGATCCATGTCTTTTATAAAGCTCGTGGAGTCCCTCTGACAGATGTTCAGTGAAGGTGTTGTTACAGACGCATTCATCACGCGGATCACCACCAGGAGTCCACTCTGAAGCAGAAGCTCTGCGTAGCGGAGCTTGCCGATGGCTCCCACAGAGCAATTTAAGCCTTAACGTCACTCCGGTCACAGCCAAAAAGGCCCTGAGAAATGATGAGGAACAGAACCGTTCACAGAGAGAGCCGGTCAGCCTTGCTTCCCGGTGTCACAGATGACATAATTAAGTTCTACGCCCTTCCCCCGCTTTAGCCAATCTCCCAAGGACAGAGACTCCCCAAATATTATCAGAACAGACTGATCCGCTAATGGCTCCTAAAGCACTCACTGTCCGAGAATATGGCTTTTAATTCAGCCAGTTAACGAGTGACTTAATTCATCAATAGGGTGAGAGATGCATGGGGTTCATGGGAGTGGAGGGAAATGAGGGGAAGAATGTCGAAACCCCGCTATCCACTCAGAGTTCTCCACAGGGGTGTAATTATCAAAAACCATGTGTAGAGAAAATGGAGCCAGACTCTAACTTCTCTCCAATCAGAGCGGCCAAAATGAGACGACGAGGGAGAGATGATCAATACGAACACGAGCAGAAGCCAGCGGACAGAGGATATCCAGAGGACAGCAGATGAGAGCCGTCACGTCCTTGGCTACTGAAGTGCACGAGCACTCAGAAGATGAAGCAAATTATCATTTGATTCTTTTTTTGCCCACCAGCAGGAACGATTGCAAGATCCACGTACTCATAATGATGAGTTTGGTGTATTATAAAGGAGAAAAACCTTAAGTTAACAGGTCAGGAAAACTTGCTGATGCAATTATACCAAAGTGAACACATACCGGAAGTGTTTTACTAGATAATACATTTGGTTGTTCACCTGATCTAGATAAAAAATTCAGAGAAAGAAATAATCTGAATGAATATTCTCTGAAACCAGCCTCTTCCACAGACGAGTGACGAGAACCTGGGCATCAACCTTTCTGCCTGGAAAGTTCCTACTGAAGACACAGAGCTGGCACACCTTATGTTGCAGATATCCACGTGTTACATAACTGCAGTGACTCAGCCGTAATGATGCTAGAAGTCTTTGAAGTCTTTTGAACTGTTGATCAGACAAATCTAGTATTGTCTGGAGTTATGGAAGAATAGCCCGTATAGGTACGACCTGTCTAACTGGGGTTCTGATCATTGGAAAAGGTCTGATTCGTTCAGTCATAATGAAGAAAAAACTGCCTACTTATGATTTGATTCAACTAAAGAAAGAAAATACCTGTTACTATCTGCAACTTTTTTTTTCTGTTCCAGAGCAAATCTGTACTCGTGCGTTTGGACTTCGGCCTCGTTTTTAGGACAATGGCCCCCGCTTATCTCAACTTCTCCGACAAGCACCGCGACGGCAGAAAATAATGTTTTCATGGATCCACGCAGTATCTCTGGGCACATGGCGTATTGAAATGGGCATTTTTCTCCGTCTGACTGAGGTGCGGCGGCGGGCTTTGTTTACGCGTCCATTGAACGCACCGCCCCTTTATCTGAAGCCCGGCCGACATGTAATTAATATCCATAAATGTCAGCGTCTTCAGTCGGACGGCTCTGCGTCTCTATTCTCTGGTGGACAAAGCTGCCGTTTTTTTGTCTTGTGTGGGCCGAGACAAAGCCCCCTGAAAAGGTTGCCATCCATCTTCATCCCCCCCCCCCCCAATGGCATGTGCCTGGGCCACTTCCTGGCCTCCGTGTCTTTTCTGCTCTGATTCCATGTGTGAGCTGGCCTGAGTGCGTTGTGGTTAGTGGCAACGGGGTTAATGAAGTGCATCCACCTCCCTTGAAAGACAGTCTATTTAGTAGTCTAGTGACTCGGTAAAACCCCGCATGTTGGTGCACTGGCCCAGGTACCCACTGGAGCAGGTAGCGTATGTCTCTCTGAAAGGTTTCCGTTTTGAATTCTGAATTAGCCCTCCGATCTGTGCAGCACTGGCGTTTTACAAACGATTTAAGCAAACGACCGAGCCTTCTCGGGGCTCCGTGAGAGAGGGAGGGAGCAGACTTCCCTTCGTTTTCAGCAGGTCTCTTAGGTCGTTAGCTTAAAAACCTGCCAAAAGTGCACCATCAGGGATGTCTGAGGAAGAAACCGGCCACGGTACCGGCACCGCCTGTCTATTATCCCTCCCCTTGTCCTTTTCACTCCCTCCACCTCTTCCTATCTCTTTTGCTGCATCCTTTCATCTCAACCGCCCACGCATTTCGGGTCACCGGGGAGGCAATCATCTTAAGTGATCCGGCTGACAATGAGCGCTGATGAGAAACCTTCCTGTGAGCGTTGGCTGGCTAAGGTAAGCCTCCTGCTCCAGCCTACACTGCATACAAATGCAGGGCGCTCACTTCTGCGTTCCTCTTTTATGTTCTGAAACCTATCTTGTTATACATTCTCGCAAAAAAAGACCAAAAGAAAAGCAAAGAAAAAGGCAATTTGGATCATTCTACAAATGGTGCATTTTCTAATGAATGTATTGTTCATGGTACAAAGCAAACAGGGGCATTTTTTAACGTATTCCAGTTGGAATAAAAGCTGGTGACATGCTTGATATTAGTGTCAGTCTCAATTAATCTTTGAAGTAGATTTCATTACATGCTATAGACTATGTCACCCACAAAGACCAAACAGCTCTGATTTTTGGAACTTTTACTATAATCCCATAGCCTCTGGAGATATTAGTTCAGGCTTTTTCATCAAAATGGGCAACCGAGACCAAAAGGGAATCAACAAAATCCAATCTTAGTTGGAAAATGAACCTCCCTCCAGCAGCAGGTGAGCACTTAAGCTTTCCGATGACGGATCTGTTTGATTTCACCTCAGCAAAGTTCATTCATCCATCCAAACCAGCTGTCTAAATTGCAAAGTACTGTAAGATGGAATCTGTGTATCTATAGTGATCTCAGCATGGCTTTGCCTTTAAACGTGTCCGTGCACGGCCCCTATCCGCCACACTTATGAAACCTTGCAAGCAGAACGCGTGAATAATCACTCCTCTGACAACTCTGGCCAAAGGAGGACGTGACACACTCAAACATAATAACATGTATGACAGATTTACACGTGCAGTTTGATGAACTTTTTTTTGGTTTGCATGAGGCAAGTGTCAGTAAATCAATCTAAGTGAAACTTCCTCTCCCTCTGCTGTGTATCATTATATGAACGTTAAGTGCCAGGAGACAAATTGTAGACAGCCGTAACTTATAAAAGCTTTTTTAATACAACCGTTCGCAGTCATTACTGGGTGATTACAGCACTGATAGCAATCTAATTTTTACACTTGCTGTGAGTCGATGTGCCCAGAGCAAAACATCGTAATATCACGCAGCGTTAGAAAGTGCTACACACTTCAAATACGTTCGTGCATTTGTCAGAGTTGGAAATGGAAATAAGCTCGCTGTCATTCATGCAATTATTCACTGATTTCCATCTCCTCGATCCTGACTGAACATGTTTAAGGTAGTGAAATTTTAAAGCCACGAAAAACCAAAAGCAGTTATAGTTCAATAAACGACTGGATTCAAATCAAGGCAATTCCTCCCCAGCTCTAATCAGGACTAGAAGTTGTTACCATGTACTGTATGTGCACTGAACGGACTGCTTTTCCGTCATATGGGGAACCATCAGCTGCGCCAAGAGTTGTCAAAAATGTGAAATTGGCTGACAATAAAAAAAGGGAAAAACTGTAATTCCCAGTTTCAAAGGGAGGTATGAGGTAAGCCACTCCCATGAAATGGAGGAATTATGATAATAACCGCTTCCTTGTCTGCCACTCATCAACTGCCTGTAAAATGACTCTCTCGTGTTCAAACAAGACCAGAGAAAAACCATTTGATAGTATTTTATTCTTCAGGGATGTCAAAGTCCCCATAACCTGTAGAGAGAAATTGGAACTGTTTGGCATCTGAACGCATCATCTTAGCCGCCTGTGTATAGATATTTCCCCGGATAAGTCTACATGTGATTGTAATAGTGATCATATAAACATTATTTCACAAAGCACATTTTTCCATATGGGCTTTGTTTAACATTCAGATTTAATTGGCCAACACTGATAGATTCAAACGGCTTTGAAGAATGCAAAGTATTCCATTTAAGACGCTGTGAGGCATTCGGATAATATTCTATTACCTCTAGTGTAGCTAATTCTCCTTCAAATTGCTTATTTTTCTCTCCATGCACACAACTTAACAACTGTCTGAAGCCTATTTTGACCACAAAAGCTCATTTTAGACTTTTTAAGAGAAATTCCACTCCGAGCGTAATGGAAAAAACCCACAACTCATAAAATAAAGCGAGCCTTATGGGTCCACAGCAAAGTGCTCTATTAGCAAACATGACCAGTCTCTTGCATAATAGAGCGGGAGAGGGATATATTATCGCTCTAATTGGCTCTGGTTGGATTTAATAACATCACAGAAGAGTCACGTCACGAACCGCTAATTAAACGCCGTAATCAACATGCTGCCTCGTATCCTGAGCTCCTGATGCGGTGCGGTTAGGCCCGGGGATGAGAAAGAGGTGGGTGTGCAGGCGAGTGTGTAGGCGAGTGGCTGTGTGTGTGTGTGTGTGTGTCCATCCCATGGCATTATCATCAAGGGCTGGAGCAGGTGTGCAGGCAGGCTCCATTTGATCTGTTTCTCCAGATCCTGAGAGGCTGAGAGCACGGAAAGTGTTCATGAGAAGAAACGGCTCTTAACCGTGGGCGCTGCTAATTACTCTGGGATTGATGGGCTTTAGGCTTCTATCTCAGACCCAAGCACAAACTCACGCCAAGATCACTGATCATCAACTTCATTAACAGCAGTTTTGATCCACGAGTTAAATAAAATTTGAACGTACAAAACGTGTTCTGTTTTTTTTTTTTTTATCAAGTGAAAATGAACCACTGGATATAGAAGTCTTACAAAAATAAATTAACCAGATTCTGTGTTTTGTTTGAGTAAATACCCAAATACACACAATATTTTTTATCAATGATGTGAGACATGAATACTGTTTTAAAAGGACTGTTTGCCTCTCCTTTTGGTTAAAAAAAACTTAAATAGAAAAAAAACTTAAATAGAGTAGATTTCTAAATACTTATCAAACTTAAATATTTTCATTCACCACCACATGAACAAGATCTGTAAGCACTGTCCAAAGTTTTCAAATAGTTGAGTCATAATAGGGCAAAAGGTGGGCTTTTTTTTCTTTTTTTTTTTTGGTTAACCACATCCATATTCAAATCTTTAACAACTCCTGTGGATTAAGACATCAGCACCAGCTGGATGCTTCCAGGCCGGCGTAAGCAGCTATAAAAATTTAGAGCTGGCCTCAGGCCGAAGTGTTCAGCAGGCACTCGGGCCAACCGCATCCATTAGCCTCCAAATTCACCAGTCAGCAGCTGACCTGGGAAGAGCGGAGATCCACTCCTTCCAGAACCAGTGTGAGAGGGAAACAAGAGGCTGAAGGCAGCTCACCGTCTGGGTCTGTGTTAGGGGTCATTTCCCGAGTGTCACTGCTCAAAACGAGGAATGAAATGTGATCGAGTAAACCATCAACCAGCGGTGTCAAATGAGGGCAGTGGCTTTGTGGGAGGACATTCGCCGCCTCGGAAATTAAACGCTTTGGCATGAGACTCGTTTTACACCAAATACAGCAAACAATAGCCAGAGCGGTGTTCCGTTACCACGTTTTACTTACACGATAGTGTGATAGTGTGCAGAAGAATATCGACTCACGCCCTCTATGGCGACAGACGCACAGGAAGTGGACGAACCATGCGTCCATCGGGGGGCAGGTTGAGGCTAAAACGTCCCGATCCCAACACTCGGAGGCCCTTAAAAACCATCGCCTCAACACAGTGTGCTAGCTTTGTCCTCAGTGTAAAGATGGGGGGGGCCGCTGGATCCTAGCCGCCTAAAACTCCCTGCTAGCTAAATTGCTTCATAGCGACAAGCCCGGTAATAAAAGCTTCAGTCCTACAACCACGACTATAAATCCAATCAAAGCTGTTTTTTCTACAGACTATTGGTGCTGTTCTGTCACGTGAAGCTAACAGATCAGACCAATCTGCTATTTTGCAGAATGGGGTGCCCCTGTTGGTTGTTTTTTTTTTTTGCAGAAAACACACACATATGGGGGAGTGGGAGTGAAACACAATCTGCCGGCCGCTTCATGGGAGCCTAAAATCCACCGGTTGGCCTTGTTTACAGCATGGGAATCAGGACTTGACTTGAAAATCTGCTCCACGCAGACAATTCAGTTAAAACGGACAGAAGGCCAGAGGAGGGATGTGGGAGCCTAGTTGGTGGGGGTGTGTTTGTGTGCGCATGTCGGGGTGTTACCCCGAGGATCTGTGGACACGCAGGGCCAGTGAGTGGACCCGGGCGCTCCAGTATTTTTTGGGCATCCGTCCAGCTCTGCGTCAGCGACTCGCCCCCATCTGCTCGCCACTCCGAGCACCCAACAATGGCCACCTATGTTCCCACAGACAAACACACACACACACACACACACACAACAGCTTGGCTGGCACCGACAAGGTCAACGCACATTTCCGACCAAAGAGGGGGGGAGTCTCCCGGTGTGATGAAACCAAAAAAAAAAAAAAAAAAAAAAAGGCTAAATGAGAAAAACAGGGCTCCTGACACTCACACGTTTAAAGAAACACCTCCCTGCACACGGAGTCTTTTACAAGGTGAGACAAACCACAGTAAAGGAGGCAGACAACAACACCATTGTGTGTGTGTGTGGAGCTGTGGTGAGCTCTGGGCTTTTTTTGTTCACATCTTTAACTCTAAAAAGCAAAGCAAACACAGGTCTCGAGACGTTCAGAAAGACGAGAAGCGGCATTTAGGGCAGGACAGTTTCTCAGCTGCCATCTGCTTAAGACATTTTGGGAGTAGAGGCTTTAGGTTACACACCCCGAGTGTCCACAAAGGGGACGACGTAGAGATCCCGATCCATCGATCTGCTCAAACACAGACCAGACCAGGGAAATGAAACCACAACACACTTAAAAATCACCAAAATGAACAGTATATGCATCAATTGTGATGTAACTCTGAAGGGATTTTTGTTTTTCTTTTATTGAATCCCCAGAGGGAGTTTGGTGGGGGGTCAAAGTCCATCACGGCTCAGCAGGGAGGATGGCGTCTCATTCAAGGACACTTCAGCTGACAGGAAGATTTAAAATCTTGGACATCTTTTTAAGACATCAAGCCACTAAGTATTTCAGCACAACCAAAGACGTCTCAACAACCACATATTTACTGCGTGCTGACAGTGATGACAGACATTGATAGAGGCCGTCTGCACGACAGCCCCCCCAGACAACATTTATTAACAGTCCCTCAGAGTCGTGTGATCAGGCCGAAAAAACACAGAATAAATGATACATCTGGGTTTGTCTGAATCAATTACAACACAAGACAACCAACCAAGAATGTAGGTATCATTTAAAATTTGTAAATGTGCTGTTAACTTTTATGGTGCCGTAAAATAAATGTATAAAAATGTGCCCAAAGATGAGAAAAGAAATAAATCAAATCTCAGAAATGTATTTTTGACTCTGATCAAACTTGCACTTTACATGTTCTGGCATGAACGTTGTATTATTTACAGTAAATTGTACATTTTCAATGAAATGTAACTCACATTTCCACAAAGGTTTGAGGGACAAAAAATCTATGAGCTGTCCTTTTTTTTGGCATGACATTTCACAGATGTTTCCACTAAAGCGAAACCATTCTGGAGCATGTCAGAATACATGAATGCAGCTTATAAAATAGATGTGACATGACAATCGTCCTGCAATACGAATGGGTTTCTCTACAGTGAAAAAAAAAGTTCTTGAAAAAAAAAGCAAGATTCTGGAAAGACTGGCTCGATTTTTCTCAAGTATGAGTGTGTTTAAACTAATGAAATGAGCAAAAAAATGTACCGTACGTCCAAATCAGACAAATAAACACCTCTTTTCTGTTTTTTGGCTATTGGTTTTTGAACATTCATACAGTTTTTGTTTTGTCTCTCTTCACCAGTCCCCTCACTCTTCTTCATCAGCGCATCACACAGTCATAAATGATGAGATTGTGTCACGTTGTAATATGACAGCCCTGGCTATCATCAGTGTGGTAATCACTTGGGCAAGGTCCAATTCAGCCTGACCGATTACAGAAAACAATAAATAATGCAAACAGTTGTGCATGTTGTTGAATGATGGATGCTCCTGAGCTGCTAAAGGACGACTACGACTAAGTTATTTTTCTGGAATACCACAACTGGTCTGAATTAAATTTCCTTTGAAACTACCAAACTATCAGCTCTAAAAAGCCTGATCTGAGAAGTGACAGAAATCAGACAATGCCAAAAGATAAATGACAAAAAAATGATCAAATCCATAAAAAGACAAGTGGATGAAGAGAGTGGAAGATGGCAGGGAAGCTGCGAGACCGAAATCCATGTCCGGCTGATTATTTGGGAAGCGGAGCCAATTAGGCAAATGATGATTATCGCCTGCTCATTATTAGGCTATTACACCCTCATTAAAATGACATTAGCGGCCCGTTTTTGTGAGGAGTGCCGTTAGACACAAACGTATCGGGTGAAGAACGCTCGCTTGATCCGAAGAAGCGGCATTTTTCACACACACACACACACACACACACACACACACACACATGCACATGCAGATAGAGGGAGGAATGCAAGTGCAGGCTGACACAGGATCAGCTTCAGACTTGTAGAAACTTGTCTCCTCTCCTCTCTATAGGTGTCTATGCACCATTCCTAACTGACATCTCAGCTTTTTTCGCTTAGGTGTGCCTTTCATTCCCTTTTTTGCTCTGCAACACACATACGCACACACACACACACATACACACACCTCGGCCGCTTTGAAGTCCAGGCACTATGTGGATTTCTTGTTTAGCTGTGAACCGAGGAAGGGGCTCTGGGAAAGCTCCAAGAGAAGTCCCAGGTTGGAAATCGCCCTCGCTTTGAGAGCTTGTGTGTGTCTGTGTGTGCGTGTGTGTGTGTGTCTCTGGAGTGTCAGTCATTATGGGTGCACGGGGCTTGAGTTGTCACATGGCGGGCGTCCCTGGGCCTGTCACTGAGTGGGATCCCACAGTCAGTCAGCTTTTCCCTCCCCTGCAGGTACGCCGAGGCTGCACACACACACACACACACACACACCAGCTCCGCGCTTTGGAATCTAGCGACTGATAGTGACAATTTAGCAATTTCAAGCCTTAGAAAACTGGTGGTTAGACGAGAGAGGATACGGCGAGCTATAATTTTGCGAGCCATAACAAGCGTTCGGTCGTTTTGTCTACTTCCTAAACTGCTCCATGCAGTTTACAGAGACATGGTGGTAAACCGAGATACTGTATGTTATGGGATGAATCTACAATCCTAAACAGGAAGCGTACCTAGATTGCATTTCCACACAAAAAAAGAAATTTTCATACATTTTCATGTTTTAGGGTCATATTTCTGTGGACGTTTTTCCCTGTAAGTTTTGGAAATCTGAAGTTTGTGATGAAATGCAGTTTGGAAGTGACTCAAACATTTGCAGTAAATAACATATTTTCGAGATTTCTGACATTGTAAGAATAAATTATTTGGAAATCATTCTGGGACTCGTTGATAATTCCCGTTTCAAAGCGGTTTTGATCCCATAAGTTATTTCAAATCAATTTAATCAAAGCACTCCTAAAAAAAACTATTCTTCTCGGTGCACAGAGTAATTGTTTGTGCCCGAGATAAGACCATCAGAGGCACAAGCGGTAAATTGGAGATAATATGCTCAAAAATAAACTTCTTTTTCTCCCTAATATGCATAGAAGGACAATAATTAGTTTGGGTTGAGGAAGGATCATATTTGTGTGAAAGAAGGCTACTTTGTTTTGATTGGGGGAGGGTTTGTTGCCCCTAAAAGGACATTCCCAGGAATTTAATGTGGCGTATCCCTACATCACAGAAATGAGAGGTACGGATGCTAAATTGTGTTGCACTTCGTTTTCTTCTGGGGGGCGAGCAGAGGACCACTGCTGGAATTCCTCGCCCCTTCGGACACACTACACCCAGCTCTCCCGTCTCAGGTCGGAGATGCCCTGCAGGGTGTGACGTTCTGGCAAAGGCCACTTCTGGGGTGGTGCCAGGCCTCCAGAAACCTTCAGAAACATGCCCGCGTGCACATGACCCATTTTTTAAGAGGAACGCCACAGTGGAAAACTGAAGTAGACAGTTGAAGAGGCTTTTTTTTTGGAGCTTCCTCTTCAAACCCGCGGTATGAAGGAGAAGATGTGACTCGCGCGGTGAGTGACGGGAGGAACTCCCACTTCAACGGGCCGGGCGATGAGGCGTGACCGCTCTTGACAGGTGTTTTGTCCCACTTAGGGTCGGCACGACGTGGCCATTGTGGCGGCCACTTCCACTAAAAAAGCCCGGAGAAATCCCACACCAAACAGGGAGAGGGGCTCTGCACGCGGCGGCAAACAAAACAGGTTTCTGCCCTCATGAACCAGAGCCACTCGGTGACAGTTGGGTCAGTCAACGGGTCAGTTTGACAGAAAAAGGAGCCTAAACAGCCTCACCACTTCAAAGCCACACAACACAATTCAACAAGGCTTTTTTATTTTTTCCTTATTAGGATTTGGTGTGTTTTTATTCTTAAAAAGCTACTTGAATTCACAAGGCCGGTCTGGACTTTAATCTGCCGAAATCTTTTCTGAGCCACAAAAAGGAGGCATTAAAATCCTATTACGATGCACAGGGCCCTCACTGTTTTCTAATTAATGCTACAACACACAGCCAGGCACTTAAACGCTAATGCTAAATAACAACAAACTCTTTCAAGTCAAGCGCTGTCGGGGAAAAAAAGAAAATTTCAGACGGGTTTTGTTCTCAAACGCTAATGGAAAAAAAAAAGAATAACTTTTTGACAGCGCAAGCTGGAGGAGAAAATCTGAAACCGTAAATGAAGGTTGACACTTTCTGACCCGTCGTGGTTTACTCTGCGTCTGACTGATGCTCACTGACAGCCGTGTCATTTCGGGGAAAGTGTGAATTGTCAAGAATTCAAAGCAAGTGGAAATCAAGCCCATCAAAAGGCGCTTTTTGGAGAGGCGGGGGCCGGGGCTAAACGTGGCTGGGGCTTCGCCACCGGAAGGGAAGGGCGCTGAGCGGGGAACACATGAAAGGGGCAGCGCCGTCATCGGGGGAGCATTAATGACAGACTGAGCGGCCTTGTTTTGACTGAAGAGCTCTTCAAATATGCATGACAAAAAAAAACACACAAAAAAAAGCGGCCTTTTGCGATCTTCCTTTGGTGACGGCTCCAAACCCCCTGACAAATTCCGATTGTTTCATGACGGTGTGAACATCAGTGTTGGTCAAGATTCCATCAAAGCTCAAAGGCCCTTTACTTTGGATGGTCCTTCCGTCGTGCTCAGCATCAGCACTTTTTATCCACATTTTGCTCAAAAACAAAAAAAAAAGGCCAGACAGTTCAGGTGCTGAGCCGAGGAAATTGGGCACCGGGCTTTTACCGGCTGTTGTGTCTCATACTAAACGTTGTAGAGAGCTCTTCACTCCTACCTCGGTGTTCTCGTGTGATCTTGTGAATGCCAAAGAGCTCAGATTCTCAGCGTTTCACTAAACGATATTGTGGAGAGCACTGTGTGCACACAAGTCTAGTTTTGACCGGCTGACTTTCCTTCCGTAGCTGCTCACCGAAAAGCCAAAGCACTCATTTAAAAATACACTTTAAGTACTGTTATCCAGGGCAATCAGTGAGTCAGAATTAAAAAAAAAACCTTCACATCCCCTCAGCAATTACCACAAATTGGATCATTTTCTATCTAGAAGCATTTCAGAGTTAGAGCGGCTGATGGTTACATGGAAAGTGACGGGCTGATGCCATAGGTCTGTGTCATGTGTGTATGGCAAAGTGGATAGATATGGATGATTGAGTTTTTAAAAAAAAAACTAATTACCCACAGACAGACACCAGAAACTCATGTGTTACACTTCCAGATGAATCTCAAACTCTACAGCTGATAAGCAGGATGCTTAGAAGTGGTGAGGCTTAGGATTCTGTGTTTTGGACATGTTTGTGAAAAAAAAAAGGCAGTGGACATTGTGAGGGAGAGATTAAAGTTAAAAGGAGTGATCTTACCTGTTTGAGAGTCAACGATGAAGGGGACGGCACATGAAAGAGAGAGAAAAAGACATGAGACGCAGTTCGACAGGCTTTAAGCCATCTATCAGCACATTTGAAAACAATACAATCACTATACGTGCATTACTGTCTAGACGGGAATACCTAAGGGTTTGTGTGAGCTCCGTAATGGACAGCTGCGGTAAATGCTGCTCCACTTTGAGTGCATTTTGAGTCAAAGCGCATAATGGCAAAAAAAAACAACAATCATAAATCATAAATCAATCTCATTTTTCGGGGCAGAGATCTAAACAACACCTGCATTCAGAATGGAGAAATCCTCCTTTCTGAATCACCACCAAATTGCATAAAGGCCTCTCAGTTGGACGTGGAAACTAAATATGTATCGATTTTTGTTGCACTCAATCCGTCCGTTTTAGCTGACGCTGTCGGATTTCAATGTCTCCCAAGGATTTTAGGTGGTTTATGGCAAAAGCCATATGAGAGTATATATGAGAAGAGAAAGAAAAGATCCTTATTCCACTAGTTGAGAAAACAAAATAGCTGAGACAATAAAATAAAAAACAAAACAAAAACAGTACTGCTTTCCTGTGAGAAATCCATTTGTGCCCTCTCAGTTTTCAAACCCCTCCCTGAGAGCTTTGGGTGAGCTGGAGCTCGGGACGTGGGAAGGCCTTTAATAAAGAACATATATCAAGGAGAAACAGAAACACTGTAAGAGTCCTGGAGGTGTAGCCCCCTGTACGGGCAGCACGCTCTTCTCTAATTCTGGAGCGCCGGGCTCTGTCATTTGCTCCGTTTTCGGCTAAATTACGGGGTTCTTGCCTGCCTTCTGCCTCCTCTGTGTCACCAGGACACTCCGAGCCTCTTGCCTTTATTTGCAGGTCTTTTGAGTCAACCACAAGCAAGTCTTCTGCTCATTCCCATCTGCGTGTGCATCTTAACAGGCAGGGAATATCTGTTATTTTCAAGGTGATTCTGTCTGTAGAGAGAACCCAAAACTGAACCAAATGATGAAAGCTCTCAAAAATAAAAACCTTTTCTTTAAAGTTTTTCACCACCATCTTCAATTGACAACATTCTTCATACTTATATATATCAAACATTGTTTTAAAATGCTTTTATACCCGTTAGTATCTAATTTAAATCGTGACATCTTGTCAGTTTCATGGTAAACAATGAGGATACAAATGAGTATCAACTACTACCATCTAGATATCAACCCTAACTAGTTTCAGGCCAGTTACCTGGTGCTGTGCAGCAGCACTGATGGCAGCTGTAAAATCAAAAGCTAAAATATGAACGGCCTCGTAAATCAAGTCTATTTTGTGGCTATGAGACTTCAGAGGTACCAATCAGTGATAAAAAAAAGTATGGAAAACATTTTTCATAAGCCTTTCTGGCCATTATTTAATGAAATCTAATATTGTGACACCCTTTCTTTATTGCAATGCATTTGACTTTCATTTATTTTTGGTCTCATTTTGTCTTAGGACATATTTTTTCTTTCATTGTGTGCATTTGTTTTCCCACTTGACTTAATAATAATAACTCACTGTTAAAACGCAATAAATGACTGAAATATGACATCGTCGTGACTAAGCAGCTCAACAGATAACACAGGGATCGGAATATCATCAAGGAACACCTAACCTTGAGGTAAAAACGGTCAGCGTCATAAAATAAAAATGCGTTTTTTTTTTCCTTTGACTCAACAAGTGACGGCTGCTTGATTGATGGCGACGAATAGCCAAGTCTTAAGAGTCAGTGAGTTGCTGTAATCCTCATCCTGTCCAGCTCGCTGGCATCCATCCCTCAGCTCTGGGAGACAGCCGCTGAAATATTTACAACCGTCCCATTTTATGTGGCGTTAAGCAGGAGCCACAGTGGTCACCTTCCTTTGTCATCCATTTTTCAAAAAGGCATCGGGACCACTGCAGAGGCAAAGTTGACGCCCTGGAATATGAATGAGGGCTGGGGGAAGAAAAAAAAATCAAATAGAGTGAAGTGATCTGATAAGACTTCAAAGCAGGTAGTGTGTGTGCGTGTATGTGTGTGTGTATGTGTGTGTGTGAGGAGGGTTGAGAGCCGGGTGAAACGATAGAAAAAAAAGTACAGTGTGTCATCAAAGTAATCTTTTGAGCTTGACCCGGCACCCGGAGTAATGGAGAGCGTGAACTCGGAGACAAATCACGCTTTATGTGGGAGGGCCGTGACCCGCCATCCACACTGCATTTCTTATTAAACACGTCTCTTCGTACGGGAACTTTAATCCGCCAAAAAATATTCATGAGCCAATGACGGCGGTTAACGACGGGTCGTAAAAAAAATTAAATATAAAAATAAAAAAAAGAGAGGCAGAGCTGAGATTCTGAGAGGAGCTCTTAGTTTATCATGCAGCCTGGTGCCCAGATGAGGAGATACCCTGCAGTGGTAGGGGAGCTCTAGACAAAACAAGACCGCTCTCTCTTTAGCGATGCAGGGGTGATATCCATTCCTATTCCGTGGAGTGAGGATCATGAGAGCAGCAGGTGGACCCAGAAAGCCCCTAAATCCACTGACGGGGACACTGGTCATCATTACATTATTAGAGTGGGGCTCAACCTCTTTAAAGGCTTTGAGGACTGAGCCATAATAAATAAATGATGAGGAAAGGTTCCAAAAAACAGGACTGTTCATTTATAAGGCTGTTTTGTTTTAGATATAGACTCCTTCCCCAAAAGGTTAGGCAACGGGGAAGCTGGAAAAACACACGTCACAAACAGCGTGGATGTTTTTTGTTGGTTTTCTTTCCCTCCCATGAGTCATAGTTACACTTCTCGTGAAAGATACTGTATCTGTGCTACGATGTGATAAAGCCCCCATGTCCGTCGGGCCCTCCGGGACACGGTTTGGCTCTTCGCCCCCCATTTTAAGAGCGTGCCCCTCCACTGAAAAAGCCGAGTCATGGCCCGTACAACACCGGCGAAATTGCCTAGAGCCCCCCCCGTTTAGCTCAACGGCAGTAAGAGTAATCAAGTTCCCGAGCAACCTTCATTACACAGAGAGCACTCGGCTTTATTGGGACGCGGGGAGTGGGAGGTTGCTGGCATACAAAAAGGATTTATTGATTGCACTTAATGCAATAAGCACGAGGGGATCCAGTGCAACAATTTCATTAGATTTTTTTTTTCTTTCCAGCCTCGCTGTGGGAGCTTGGATGCGGACGGGGATCAGGGACACTGGCAGTTCACGCAGGAAAATCTCAGAGTAAGGACGATAGGACAAGCTGACGCACGAAAACTCAGCGTAGATCCCAAAAATAACCTCAACGGAGTCGAATAAAGAGGCGCAAAGGCGTAGATGGTCTTTGTCACAGCCGGAACATCTTGAGAATAGTCTTTGAAATAAAGTAAACTAAGGCCAAGAGTTATACCTGCAATTCTAGTCATAGTTATGCAATGGCTGACTTATTTCATTTGAATAATGATAATAAAGTTGATTCATTTAAGATCGAAAAGAAAAAAAAATTAAGGAAATGTGATCGTTTTCTTGTCTTGTTGCTAACATTTACAGGATGAATAAAGACACCATTCACTCTGACAGCTTCAAGAGCTTCATCCAGTGTACACTATAAAATAGAGAAAGGTCGATACTGCTCCTCGTTACAGGCAGGGCTTGATTTATCTTTTCTTTTCTCAAACTTAGATGACATCTCTTATACAAAGCCAGCTGGTTCTCCACTCGCTGAGTGAAACTCAAACAAACGGAGGTGAAGAAGAGCGCTGAGCGGGAACCCGCCCAGGTTTCTGACCTGCTAACAGTCGGCCATGGACTCCAGCTGTCGGCTCTCCCTGTTCACCCCCAACCCCCCATCCCAACCCCCCCCCTCACTGTGATCCACTAGCCAGACGGACCTCAGCGATGCTTCTGTAAACTGTTACTCACGTCCTCCCTAAAACCTCCATCCCCGCGATGACCCTCTTCTGCCTGGGTCAGGGCTATAAATATTGGCAGGCCGACTCCATCTCAGCCTCTCACACCTGCCCAAAGACTGGGGAGCAGAGTGATGCTGCAGTTCAAACATCGGGACATGACCAAATGTTTCTTTTTTAAAGTCTTTCTTTTAAGCTGATTTAAGAGATTTCATGTTTCTAGGTCTAGGACTCAAATCTTGCCCCAAGGGCATAACTCATTGTTCAAAAAGCAAAATATACAGATTACGAGACGGGGACAGGGGGGTGGGTGGGATAGTGGATGACATCTGTTTTAACTTTGAAATACAGGAAGTAAAAAATCCAAACAATTTTGGGGGCTTTTGTCCTGCAGCCCTGTAATTAAATTAGGCTAAAACAGGATCTCCCACGGGGATTTCAGACCGGGCGACAAACAGTCATCAGAGATGCTTGAAGTTGACAGTTTTGGTCCATTTGGTCCAACTAATAAAAGTTATCTAGTAAAATGTAAGCTCCAACAAGTGAAAACTACATAATGTGAGAAGTGTATGTATCTAACAGGCAAAGTTAGATCAACAGAACTGGTATTATCTGATGTTGAGTTTTTAAATGAATTAATTGACTGAACACAAATCACACTCTGGCACAAACAAATAGGGATTTGGGGTTGGAAGAACCACAGAAGTTCAGGTGCTGACTTTTCCTTAACCAGCAATCTTAATTATTCTTCATGAAACCCATTAATAATCCGTCTCCCACATTCCTGAACGGAATACGAGTGCCACAAGCATGAAATAATGCACTTAAACACGAATACGTTTCATTAAGCTTAATGCAAAACCAGTTCATGTAATATTCATTCATCCCTAGTCTTTGGCCGGCCTCCGCATTCATCTGCGGGTTCCCTGCACTTCGCATCAAGCTCGATCGGGCCGCCGGGAGCACTTTGACCTGTACATAATGATGCATATGCACACGAAGCGCACGTGCTGAGGTCTCCTCTCAGGTTGTTGCAGTGGCATCTCTGTCTGAGTTACTGTTTGGTTGTGGATGAACACAATGGGCTCTAGATCACGTCACAGCAGGCCAGGCTCATCACGCGCCGGGTGCAAAGTTTTTTTCGGGTCAGAGCTCTAAAATCTTTCTGTAAACAGAAGGCGTTGTTATCATTATCAACTGAGACTCTGCCTCAGGGGGAAGAAATGACTGCGCTTATGTATCATCTGAAGGGATGCCTTACCACTGACAGTCATTTCATGGTTAGATGAAGCAAAAAAAAAAAAGGTTCTAGATTAGGCTGGTGACAATATTATGACTGAATTAAGATACGTCTCGGGCTTCCAAGTACAAGAACATCAACACTTGCTCGGAGAGAGTACGCCGCCCTGCGTCCGACATCTGAACCCTAAACTGGCAGCTCAACTTGACAAGCCGGGATTTAAAGATAAAGTAGCACTGTTGCACGTTTTATCGAAATGAAGACAGACGCCAAGATGAAAGGGAGAAATATGTTACCCAGCCCTTCATCCTCTGAAATGGTGCGTGCCATTCAACCCCAAACAATGACTAAAGCACAGCTTACCCTACTTTGCAGACAAGACGAGCTTACAGTAACCGTGTGGATAGAACAATATGCTTCCTCTTATTTACTGATGTGCAAGAGAGACAGCTAAATCAGGATTAAATACATTATATTTGGCTGTTCAATTCTAGAAGGCAGACCATATTTTGAGACAAAAAAATAATAAAAACAAGCATGTGAAAGGCAATCCTAAAAGGGTTTGTAATATGGACCTTTTGGGTTGTCGGGCTTGAGGCATGACGTTTATGTGTGTGTTGTATTTAGATAATAGCTTATCTACCAGACAGGAAATGCAATTCTTTACAGAGGAGGGCTTATCAACTGCTGAAATGTTCATCTTTCAGTAGTTATACTAGCTTGTGATTCCCACAGACCTCCAGGCTAATGGACTGTCTGACCCAAGGCCCCGAGCCGCTTCAAGGCTTTCACCTTTGACCTCTGGCAGTGAGAAGTTTCATGGCTGCGTGATCTTGCTCCTTCCCAACTTCCTCTTGTGTGTACACATATTCTGTCAGTGAGTGTGTGTCTTTACAGGAACAAACTTTCCCAAAATACTGAGTTAAAAGGTCTAATTGCTTGGAAAGATGTCTATCTGGCCTGCTGGTAATGTTCAAGCAAAAAAAAAAAAACTCTGGGAAAACATCCAAAATACTGTGACAACGATGTCTCTTTTCCTTTATAAATCTTTGATTGGGTCAACGGAAACCACTCACAGAAGCATGAATGTTAAGTCATGTGACCCACTCAAACTGGGTCAAGTTAGGATGCCAGGCAGGTCTTCCTTCTCACAAACATACACAACCGTAGACTGCTATGCATTATTCAAAAATACATCTCCCTCCATGATACACAGAGCACAGAATGCCTCGTCGGAGCAGCGCTGACATGAGAGGGTTCACCGAACGGGGACTTTCCAGTCCAGACAAAGGGAAATGGGTCAGGCGTAGAAACCTGTACGGCTTGAATAAAAGGTTCGGTTCTTACATGTTGAAAGACTTAAATGAATAAATTTGAAAATGAATTTTACCATTCCAAGCCATCAAACTTGCCTGTAATTAAACAATTTGCAAAGAAATTCTATTGTTTTTTGCCATTGTTGTGCATTTGTGGGAACTGGATGCTTTGTCAGAGCTCGCCTGTGTCCTCTCATAGTTTTTTAAGCTAATTCCTGAGCAGGAATCGTTGTCCCCGGGTTACACAATTCTGGTTCAAAGTGATCCAACCAAAAGTCGTCTAAAACTCTGCCCTCTGCAATTACGCTCGTGAGAGAACATGTTTATCATCACAGCGCTGCTCCGTGGACAACAAGCCTTTATTAATACGTGAGTGTGTTCAGCTTTTCGCCTTCGGGTCGGGATTTCAGACTGTGAAAACACGCCAAGTCTAAACAGAAACACCAGAAGATCCGACGGAGGAAACGTGAGTCAACTTGTAGTGGCGCAGCACAAGTCTGGCTGTCAGCTTCCTAAAACATCCTCCCGATGAATCCGGCTGATTTCAAGTGTCTAGTATGTGTCATTGTTTATTATGTACACAGTTGTGCTAGTGGGTGGCATTGCCGGTAAGATTTCGTGAAATAGTTCCCGGTAACCAGACTCAAATCAATAAAAAAAAACAACCTTTGATCTACCTCCCATGCATTGAAATGGCTTTTCTCCTCCTAAACCGACTACTTTGGTGGCAGTGACAACATCTCCTCTGTATTTGAACTGCGGCAGAATGACTCTGACCTACAGTAATGAATCAAGGCAAAGCGAAGAGCTTTCACTGAATGTGTCGACAAAAAAGTCTGCCTGCGGGGCTCCCAGCGGGAAACAAGAGTGAAGGAGGGGGGGGGTGGAATGAGAAAGGATCTCATTGTTGCAGCGGAATAGGAGTGCGGAGGCACCCTGACACAGGTATTCTGCCTCATAAGGCCGCCATTGTACGGAGAGACCACGCACACCGGCCCGAAAATGACGGGCAGGTCCCCCCTTCTTCCGCCCAAAAAAATCAGGCTCCGGACACCTGCTTGGCTCCTGACCTTAGTCAGTAAACTCAGCAAACATTTGCAAGAGTTTGGAAATTTCTTTCTCATCAAGCGAAGACATTGTTCTGTTCTTAAGTCCAGCATGCCACGACAACTCGCGGGACAGTTCTCTCCCTACAGGAGCCTGAAGGGCCCGGCCTGCAGGGGGGTTCAGATACCTGGACCGTTACTCGTGCACATTTTGGAAAGGTTGTGAGGGATTTTGAGGGACAAAACTACAGTAAAAGAAACACAAAAAACAGATACCACTTCAAGACATGGATTTTCTTTTCTTAAAAGAAGTAGAAGTTCTTTTATTGAAAAGGTGCATCAGTAAAAACATTTTTAAAAAACCACAAAATAGACCAGTAAGAAGGAAATTAAAGCAAATTAACATTTCATCGTATATTCTACGGCGAGCGTACAAAAGAACCTCTACAAGCAAAGCTCTCCCAAAGGAACAATCCCACACTGCCCCCTGCCTCCGCTGCTCAGGTCACCACAGCGTTTCCATTTGAAACTGTTGCTGATCCCGACCCCCGGCCGCCTTGATTTATTTACTCCGGGCCCAACAAGCCTTTCTCTGGCCCCCTCGGAAAGCGGCGGCTGGGATCTAATTACCAGCGGGGAGATGAAGTCGTCTCTCGGAGCGCCGCTGACGGGACCATTCCTCTTCTGAAGAGAGGAGGAGGGCCGAAAGCCATCCAGGAGTGCAGTGCTTACAGAGAAGCCCAGAGAGCAAATCAACTTAGCCGCATAACGACGGGGCCACATCGATCCCCTCAGTGATAGGGAACGGCTGCCCCCGGCTAGCTAGTATCTTCTCCCAGGTTGAAGTTTATCTAAACACCGTTATTAGAAACAAAGAGCCCTTTTTGCAGACATAACAGCTGGTCATATGGTCTTGTTGTCTTTCTTTCTCTTTCTTTTTTTTTATTTTTGTTTTTCTGTCTTTTCTCTCCCCCCTCTCTCCCTTTCTGAAGGATCTCTCTCCTTTCCACTACTCTTCCCTCCCCCTTGTCCCTCCGTCAGGTTCGGCATTATTGGACATATGGAAGTTTGATAACAAAAATGAATAAATAAAGA